>OOFC01048643.1:0-48664 GCA_900323345.1 Pseudochromis fuscus
CTCCACCCACCCACCCACGCACGCACGCCTTCTCCCCCACAAATCCACCAGCACTCGTCCCCCCCACCCCGAGGCCCATGATGAAAGGAAGGCTTGACTTGTTCGCACCCAGCACCAGTCAGCAGTGGACGAGAAGGTGGGGTGCCACAGCAGGGGGTGGGGGGCCGGCCGGCTTCACCCCGAGCTGTGGGAAGCTCCTGAGTCCAATTTGTCTTTGTCTGCCAGCACGTGCTCTGTCTGCAGTGGGTGTGCATATGTTAGGACGGTCTATCTTTCTATGATCATCTTTCTCCTATTTGTCTCTTTAGCCGTCCTATCCATCAGTCTGTTTTTCTCAATCCACCCGTCCTTCTATGTGTTTTTAAGATTTCTTATTCCTCCTGCGCTCCCATCCATCTCAGTCTAACAACAGATTACTGCTGCCTTTCCTCCTCCTTTTCCTTTCTCTTGCTGCTGATTATTTCCATGATTATACAACCCAACCCTGTCATGTAATCGAACAGCATCGCCGTGGATGGAAGCCATTTTGGTTGAAGGGTGCTCGGGCCCTGCAATTATGGTGGAGGTGGGGGTTGGGAGGAAGGAGAGGACGCTGGAGGCTGTTGGCCAGGAGCCGGTTTGGTGATGCTTTGTAGTCTGTTTCCACCCAGACGCCTGCTGATGCAAAGACAAGAGGAGAGGCCTCCGCTTAGTGAAGTGCACCTCACACACTTCAGAAAATCATCTTTTAGTTGGATTCATCATAACAGCTGGACACGGTCACAGTAACGCCAAATAGTTTAACTGGCAATTTAAAACCAGGAGTGGAGCCAGATGTGACCATATTTGGGTATGAGGGTGGAGCTGGAGATCAGCAAGGGATGTGTACAATGGAAAATCCAAGTCCTGTCAATCAAATGAGTCAGAGCCTCAAATACATTTCTGTTTAAAGCCTAATAAATGAACATTTTACACCACAGGTACATCAGAATGATTTAATTGTTATTATCTGATTAGTTTGTGAAGTGCTGTTTTTTTAATATAAGCCTATTGGAGCTGGATTTTCGTATTATTTTTATATAGCACCCAGTGGTCAGCAGTGGTATTGCTCGTCTTATCATTGCATATTCTCTTCACGTTTTTAGACCTGGTGACTGAGTCCATATTTTATACACAGTCTCTGTTTCCAATGTAAATTCAGTCGTTCCAAAAAATATCTGGACATATTCAAGCCTCTGTGATATTCATTAAATGTCCATTTCAGTGGTTAACAGACTGGACTGAAACCTAATGGCCAGATGTTTTTCTGATTTTGTACTACAGCACAGCAGAATCAAATGAAATCACATATGGCAGCACCGAACACAAAGACGGAGTTGGGGGAGTTGTCACAAAGAAGAAAAAAGAAAAGACGTGCGCTGATAATATTTGATGAGTCTCGAAACTTGCAAGATGGCTCTTTATAGTGTAGTAGATTTTAAATTGGTGTACTTGCAAAAGAGTCTCTGGTCTTAAAATTCTAAGCTCACAGTATGTCCTGATCAAACACATCAAAGTCTCTCCTCAACCTGTAAGGACACGGCTTAAACCCACCCCCTCCCCACAAATCCTTTTTTTCTGGTCTCGATAAGAAAGTTTGATGCAAGAATTCATTAATTCTTAAACTTGAAATGTCATCCTTTGAGGGTAGAGAAGAGATACCGATGACTTCTGTCTACATTTGAAAGGAGAGGTGCACTTGACTTCAACACTTTTCATTCTCTTTAATTAAAAATAAAGTGGAAAGTTTGAACATGATGTTTTTGGATGAAGAGTTTTGGAAACTGTCTGCCACCCAGATGTAAGGTGTTCTCCTTAAAACTACAGTTTGGTCAATGCATCATCAAACCATAACAATCAGCTTCATATAGCACAAAGAGACTGAGTTAAGTGATCATTCTGTGTGGGTTTGTCTCTTCACACTTATCTGATCTATTGTTAATGTATCAGTTGATTAAAAACACTCACAGATCAATATTTAAACACTCAAACAAACAATTTTGGATTGTTTTTTTTTAATATATGACAACTTTTGTTAGTAGAGTTTGATAGAAAAACAAATTTCATTCCATGTAAATGAAGTTGGCAGTAAACTTTTTGAATTCCACTTTGATAAGCTCGAATGCACAATTAAACACATTAGTATGTTTTACGTCCAGTCATAAAGCAGGACTCTGGTTCCATAATGATGCCGTTTACAGGGTGTTTACTGGTGGTTACAAGGGAACGGCCGCCATGTTGGAAGAATGACAACAGAGAGAAAGTTTACAACATTTTCAGCTCCTCCCTATAAAGAAAGCTTTCCATTTCCAACATGGTGTCACGTCCCTCGTAACCTCTGAGGACTGCCCTCCGCCCCGTTGCTCTCTCACAATGTTCTGACATGGACTCGGTCCTCTGAAGGATTGCTGCTGATATTGTGCTGCAATAAAACTCATTGCTGTGACATTAGTCACTACAAAACATTAACCACAGCAAATCATCTTGCAAATGTCAGAAATTCTTCAGATAGCTTTCTTATTATGAGTCAGTATGAACAACAGACCATTATACAGAGATCAATTTCCTGTGAGATGTAGGGATGGCAGGAGATAGAAACATGTGTGTCGGCATGTGTGGACACAAAATACTAAAAAGATATGTACGCTAATTCACTGTGTTGTGGGACCTCCTATTGTATCAATAGCCAATATAAACAAATAAAGGCTGGACCCCAAATGCATGCTGGGAAAAAACCATGGTGAAGAAATGAAACACATGTTGTGCCTGCAAATGAAGAAATGAAGAGTCTCCTTCCACTAAAACACCATCATGCTTTTAATTTGAAATTGGTACAAGAAGTTTTGAGTTTCTGTTGCAGTGTAATGCAGCAAATACTCCACTCATCAAAGACAGGAAATCAGTAATGAAGTCCTTCCTTTAATACAAGCCTGCCTCAAATAGAGGCCTGCTCCCTGCAGTTGGGGTCAATACGGGACCTGGCCACTATCTGAGGAAACACTGTGCTAGTAAATTGTTTTCTCAGTTCTGTTGTGGTGGCCACATTGTTGCTGGTTTGATTGTTTTCCCAGGCAATACTTTTTTCACTGCACTGGAGATGGTAGGAGGAGGTTGCGGTGGATGCTGAGGTCTACAAAGCTGACGGTGCAACCAGTGCAGCTGCACCAAGGCCCAGACATTTTTAGGGGTCCAGAAAGAAAGAAAAAATACAGCTGTCTGGAACTGCTACGGGCCCCGTTATTGTGGATGGAGTAGCTCGGGGCAGGTTGGTAATGTAACGCCGAGTAGCTGGTATGGGAGGAGAAAATGATCATTTGTCCAATCATCTTGATACCTGTTAGTGATGATGAGTCACAATAGCGTGAGGTGAGTTGTTTCACGTCTCAGCGAGTACAAAAAAAAAGCAAGTGGATTAAAACTGATGAGAAAAAGTAGCATCACGTTTAGCATTAGCCTAGCCTACATAGTGACAATGGCAGTTCTCTCCAGTGGCTGCATGTGTGTCCAGGCGTGTGTGTGTGCTTGTGTTTCAGGCGGGGGTTGGGGGCACAAAAAAAAACATTTGCACCAGGGTCTATACCCATGATGCTACACTAGTGTCAGTAATGTATCAGTACCTGGTGTAAATGTAAAAATGAGAACCATAGTGTTCTCATTGGTCTGTTCTAAATTAGGGCTTCACATTATTCACCATCCAATTTCTATACCTGTTTATTCAGTCAGGTTGCAGCATGGCTGGTGCATATTGCAGCTGACAGTGGGTGAGAGGCGGGGTACACACTACTGCAGGGCCAGCACAGAGACAGAGGCTCACACTTAGGACCAATTCACAATAATCAATTAACTTAACATGCTTGTGTTTGGACTGTGGGAGGAAACTGGAAAACGTGGAGAAAACCTACGCAAAACCTGAGGGAGAACACACTCCACACAGAAAGGCTCTAGCTGAGATTTGAGCCACCTCCTCCTCCTCCTCCTCCTCCCTCTTCTTCTTCTTCTAAATCATTTTTACTTTTACTGATTGTGGAAACAGAGACACTGAGATGAGCGGGATTTGTTTTTGCTGTACATTTGGTCTCGTTATGTTGTGACTGTTTTTCATTTTGACACAATAGATTACAGTCTAGATTAATGATTACAGTATTCTATTTTTTTGTCTCCATCTTTAATAACACACCCTCCCATTTTGTTTCATTTTTCACTTCATGGTGGAGTTTTTTTGTAAATGTCGAGCAGCCACCAATCTCATATTTATTCCAAGTGTAAGACACTTCTTCACTTCTCTGTGCCTTCCAGAAACCAAAAGATGAAACTGTTTTTTAACTGTATCACTGCTGTGTTTTGGCTGCCAATTTATTGCTGTAAATTCCTCAAACTGATGCTAATTTTTGAATCATATGGAATTATATGCAGTGTTTTTAGTATGTCTGTCCTTTGCTTAGGTCTAACAGTCTGAATCACTCTCTTTCATTTCCTTTGAGTCTGTGATAGTGGTGTGGTGGATACAATTCTAGGTCTTTTAAGTAATTTATTTATTGTCTTGTGTGCGTGTTTGTTTTTATTGTATTGTATGTTTATACTGTATTTTGTCCTTAATACCACTTTTTCCTTTAAAAAAAGCAATCAAGGGCCACAATGGAAATAAAGACGCATTTACACTGGTACCTCTTCGCTTCGCCTCGGATCGGCCTGGATCAGCCCGGATCGGCCCACCTTGGTTACATTTACATTGCTGAGGATCGTCCCTCCTCCGTGTAGCTGGCGTGACGTCATCTTCTATGTGACACACAGGTGTGGAAAGAAGCAATACAGGAACAACTGCTGTTTTTGACTCTTCTTCTGTGGCTGTTTTTTACAGCAAGAAGACGATTTCTGTTTTTGTCGTGTGTCCAAGGGGCAGAATTTCTGACAGATGCTAATTCTTTTCTTGTTGTTTGAAACATGTCTGCACAGGTTGCCGACAATTTAAAAATGATTCCGACCAATAAGATTTTAGTACCTGCTCCAACCTGACCGGGTCCTTTTTTTTTAACTGCAGCAGAGGAGGTATGAAAAGTTGTACCAGGTACCAAGTTCCAGGTACTTTTTTGCCAGTGTAAATGCACCAAAACCAAGGCGAGGCGATACGGTACCAGTGTAAATGCAACATAAGTGATTAACTTTCTTGTGTCACCCGTGCAAGCTTTTATTGCTGTACCTTGTGTGAGCATTGAAATTTTGCAAAATAAACTCAGTCAATTAATCAATCAATCAATCAATCAATCAGTCAATCAATCCATCCATCGTCTATACCCTTTGTAGTGTAAAGAAATAACAAAAGAGTCTAGATGTGAATGTCAGTTTAATACAGAGAGACCTGTAACATGTGACACTCAGTGCTCTGGGGATGTAACAGACATATCGAATCTAAAGAAAACTGCTAATCCAGAATATATATGGACGTGTACGGCTGTTACATACATCGTGTGTGTGTGTGTGTGTGTGTGTGTGGATAAAGGGTGAGACTGATGTATGTGTGTGTTGGCAAGACCTAGAAAATAGTTCATGGGAAAAAGACTGTTTACACTGATTTAGACCAAAAAAAAAAAAGAAAAAGTGCCAACAGCTGTCACGTTGGGCATCCTCCATGGACCGGGTAGCACAGATGTAGTGTACAACAGAATGTGTGTGTGTGTGCGCATATGTTTCTGAACCAGCTTCTGTCATAACCATTTGCCGTTAGGCTTCAACAGAGCTCGATAATAAATCCACCAAATTGCATTTGACTAATCAAATTATTCAGAAGGTAAATGAAGAAACTTTCAGTGACAGTGCACGGAGACCTGTTAAATCTTAGGGAACACAATGCAGTTTAGATTAGTCGCAGCAAATACTGTTTGCATTGAATCAGGGGAGAAAACAAAAGAAACCATCACATAATTGTTCAAATCTCTCTGTCTTTACCACATTAACATCAGCATCACTTCTGCCTGAGATCACCAGGCATATCAGAAAAACAAATCTCATCTTTTCTTTTCATTAGCAGCATCATATAAACAGGAAACTTTATGACTTTCAGTGTAATCTACACAAAATGTTAACTGTCCTGTGAGTATTTGCCACAGTTGTTCCTCAACACCTGGAATATGATTAGTGAACAAACAGACCTCAGACCTTCCTGATCTTCAGCAGCTGTTGGGCGTAGATGAAGACTATTTTTTTCATATAATTTACTGCAACAAACCAATTCCCCAAAACATTTTGAAATGTATTTGTTATGGGCTGTAGATGTACAGCCCCCCACTGCTTTCTGGGCCACTGCTTCCCCCACTGCTTTCTGGGCTCATGTCAAAGCCATGAAGGCTTTAAAAGACGTTTGAATGTTGTCATGCTTTTTTTTTTGGAGCCTCAAGTGAACATATTTGATATGAAGTTAATAGTGAGGAGGTGGATCTGACCCTTGAACCTGAGGACGCTGGAGATTGGATTTCAGGTTTGGTCTCATTGGAGAAACAAACCCCACCCCTAATTATTCCTCTGCACCACCAGGTCTCTGATGAGGAGAGTGGACATCGTTTTCAGTTATTTGAATTAATCCATGTTTTTGGAGCCAGCACCTAGTGGCCAACGGGGGTATTGCACTTTTTTGCACTTTCGCATTAGCGTCACTTCTGAGACCTGGTTGTTTTGTGTATTTCTAGATACAGTCTGTAGTCTGGAGAGAGTTTTTAAAAGTCAGCTGTAGCACAGTCATCAGGGTTGTCTCAGGTTGGACTGCACTTCAAAGTGGTGGCTTGGCCATTGAAAGATGTTGAACTTATGAAACGACTCCGTAACATCCTGCATCAGATGATGAGTGAGTGACTTTTTGAATATAAATCATTTGGAGCCAGAGTTTTTTTGGAGCAAGCATCTAGTGGCCATCGGGAATAGTGCACATTTTTTCCATTTCCACATCAGCTTCACTTTTGAGACTCCATTTCTAAATACAGTCTATGATATTTTTGCATGATTAAATTTTCAGACGACTGGCCACTAAATATGATTGATTGGTAACAGTCAGCTGCAGCTTAAAGATCCTTAGTTTGCACAATAAAACAGTTTGTGTTCAGTTCTCATTTGGAAACAGAAGATCTGATAAAATTAGCACTAAAGCTCACACATTACAAAACTCTCTGAAACATGTGAATGCAACATGACATTTGTGTCTGCTGCACAGACTCATTTCAGGAATGTCACAGTCTCCTCCTCCGTCCTCACAGAGCTGCCATGTGCGTCATGATTTATCTACGGCTTTTATTGCACTTTGTTGCATTTTTATTTTTATTGGTGCAGTTTTTATACCTTGGCTCTTTGTGAAAAAACAGTTTTTGGTTTAATCTGACGGTGTTTCCACTTAGGAAGGGTGAATGAGGGGGACCAAAATGTCCTTGATGACTTCAAAAAAGGATTTCAGAAAATCAAAAGACTTTAGACAAACTGAAAGACTAATAACCAAAGAAGCAGCACATGTCAGCTACATAACTATACACTGTAAAAAAAAAAAAGTCTGGAATATTGTGCAATTTTGATTACTCTATTTTAAAGGTTCTTTCTACATATATGTATTTTTAAAATACACAAAATTATGAGTAAACTTACAAAAATAGACTCAATTTACATGTCTCAGGTTAAATAATATGCTAGACTTATAATTGTTGGGTTTTTCCTCTAAAAAAAAAAAAACTGTTAAAATACAATCGCAAATTTATACTAAAAAAAGATTTCTAAAATTTGATACAGTTAATGATATTTAACCATAAAATGAAGCACTGGCTCACATTAATTCAATAGTGTCTTTTATAATAATGTAATAAATGTGTTGTTACCACCTTATTGTATTATTTTCTTTTATTCTACTGTTTTTTTTACAGTTTTGTTGTGGACTTTAGCTGCCATATTTATTTATTATTATTGATTGTTTTGTTGTTTCACAATATGTGCCATACAAGCTATAGTTCAGATAGTCTGACTCTCCGAATGTTTCACAAAAACACAAACACTGCATCAGATATAAGTAAATTAGCCACTTAAAAAATGAACAGTCCTCAGCTGTTTAATGCTCCTTTCACTGCGTCACAGTGTCGTGAACCAGTCTAATCGTGAGCCGCTGCACTGTTGATATAAAGCGAACAGTCACAGTCGGGACACTGTCAACCAGCATCTTTGTCCACCATCGAACACTGTGCTGTTGGCGTTCACTGAGAAGATGATGATTCATCTCAGTTGGTGCCCACAGAGCTTTAACAAAGAGATGACCCAGAGTGGCACACACTGGCTGAGTGAAGATGACAGCAGAGCTCCCGCCTGCTAGCAGGAGTAGCTGTTTTTAATACAGCTGACAGGTGGTGGATTGGGACGGCTCGATAATCACTCTCCAAACACATAAAACCATTACAGTTAGACCGTAAATGGGGGCATGCGCAGATAGCTCATACCGCCTCCGAGTGAATTTTAAAAAACGAAACAGAAATTGGTGTAACGATGTATATTCTGATCCATAAAATCCTTCAAATTTACAGCTAATGAGTTGGTAATGATGGGGCTTTTCAGGGAGGTGATGGGGTCTCCTGTGTGGCAGAATATAGTGTTTCCATTAAGCGTGCTCTCCTGGCCTCGTCTCTTTGTCTCCTCACCCTCTGTGTCTCAGGGGAGGCACTCCAGAAGTTCCCAAGTGGCTTATTTACTTGTCAGACAGTGCGACGTCCGCTCTGCAGCCCCCTCCAGCCAGAGCTGACGGTGGATTGGCTCGTGGCACTGCATTCAAGTCCTCTTATCGTGCTTAAGTGGAGCGGCTCGCTAAGACCTAAGATACACTTCCCCCGAGCCAGAGAGGGAGGGCGAGGTGAACGGAGGAGCAGCGGTGAAATTAAATTCTCTGAAGATGAGCACAGATGGAAATAAGTGAAGGTGGAGACGTGGAAATGGATGTAGAGGCAAAAAGAGAGGAGGCTGGTTTTTAATAGAGGTGCAAGTAATGTGTTTGTAGGTTATTTTTTTGATGTGTTAACAAGGAAAAAACTTGACTGGAAGGACACAATACCTGAGGATTTACCAAGATGTGCAGAAATAAAAGGTCAAGAACATAAATGTCTGAGTTAAAATCAGATTTGAATAAAGAATTTATAAAAGATTTTTGCAGTAAAAATAAGTCAATCATTTTACTCTCAATTCTCTTGCTTGTGAACCTTTTTTAATTGATTTTAATAACAGGGCATCACATTTTTAATGGATTTTTTATGCACAAAAATAAATAAATAAATAGAAATACAAAATCATATAGATGGATCTTACCTTACTAGCACGCAGCTTAGGATTCAGTGTCTTTCCCAAGTTGACAGAAGGAGCCTCGAACCCCCAACCCCACCTAGCACAGCCGCCCATTAACATAAAAGTCTAAATTTTAAATGTAGTTAATTTCATAAAAAAAGTTCAATCACAAGTTTATACAACGTTTTTTTAACAAATACTCACACACATATATAAATATGATGCATACAAAATGTGATACAATTACCCATAAAGACACATTTGTTTGTTTTTTGAAAGAAATCTTGCTTATGTGAAATAAGTGTTTCTTAACAGAAGTGGACTGAACCTTTTCTTCTGATTTATTTATTCTATTTTGCCCCTTAGTTTTCTTTCTATTCACACTCTGCTGTGATAAAACAATGTTCACACTGTGGGATTCATTATTATTAATCAGCTATTTTTCATCTGTGTGTTTTAGACATTGATATGCTTCATAAAACATCAAAATGCCAAGACAAAAAACCCCAAGGTCTCATCTGAAATAAAGCAACAAACTAGATTTCAATGATGGACATTTACTTTAAGTCTAATGTTTCTTAATCTTATTAATTATAATTTTACAGAACTCTTTCAACACCTCAGCTGGAAAACATTTTTTTTAATCACAAAATGTTATGACGTCTTTCATGCTGCAGATACTACTGCACATTATTTTGAAACGAATCCACTCCTGATGTTTTTGTTTTTTATGCTTTTCATCCGTGAGGTCCAAAACCAGGGAGCTTTAAATCAGCATTGTCTGCGGTGTGTGGATCCACCTGTGCATGTGTTGTATTTCCTGAGATGTGGAGCCTCACAACAGAAGATGATTTACAGGCTGCCGTCACAGGAATGTCACAGAAGGAGATTAGAGTCCTCTCTGGTCCGACCATCAATACTGCGAATAGGGGCCAAAGTGCCCTGCCTGCAGATAAACAGGGGGGACGCCAGCCTGGAATTGATTGCCAAAGTGCCACATCTGTCATAAAGTTAACCAGAAGGTGATGGTACAGGACTCTGGGGGAGACTGTGATTTTGCTTTGGCTCAGGACATCCATGCAGATCTTTATCCCTCCATATATTCCTGCATCTCTGTCAGCGTCTCTCGCTCTGGGAAACTTTTGCCTCGTTGACAGGATGGTTTTCTATAACAGCGCTCTGCTTCTCATTCAGTGAGCTGCATACATTCACACCCAGGAGCTTTGCAGTACAATTAGTTTGTCTTCTGTTGGCTACTGAGCAGCTGCAGCGAGCAGGTGGTGGGGAAGTGCTTTTCCAAAGCTCACTCCAAAAGTCTTTGTTTCAGGGGGAAATAATAAATATTTACTTTCACTGTCCAGATTTTTCCAGTCAGTCTATATATTCAAACCCTCAACTTTATTTCCCAGCACAAAGTTTGCACAGCAACATTCTCACATGTTGAAATATCAAGTTATTGGTCCAAACTGGATGATCTTCTAGCTGGTGATGAAACAGTGTGAACAATTGATTTGGCTGCTGTTTATTATCCTCCACAAACAATAATATTCACACAGTGACTCTTTCCAGATGCAGACTTGAGTTTTTGTAATATCCCTTTATAAATGGCTTATTGCTAATTCATGTGAGTTACTAGCTTGGATAAGTCTATGACAGGTACAGGTGCAGTAATACTCACAGACAAGGCTTATTTACAGCTCATTGCAGATCATAAATAAACAAATAAATAATTGATCCAGTCTGGATCAATACAGCTCTTCACCCCACTCTGAGTTAACTTTGCCACTGGCTGTTTTGAAAGATATTTTGAGTCAATATTATGCATAACAGGCTCAGGTTTTACCCTACATCTATAGAGAACCTTTTTAAAAATGTAGAAAACAGTTTGCAGATGATATTCAATACTAGAAAAGACACAATTCAATAAAACATATGTAACAAAAAGCAGTATGGAAGCTTTACAGCAGCTCGATGAGATATAGCAGCAACAGCATATTTATAGTTTGGATAAAAACAGCATTAATAAAGATTTATCATTTACACTGGACACTTCTCTACAAAATAACTGGTTCAGTATGACCTCCACCCAGAAGGTTATGTTGCTTTAGGAGGTGTTTGTTTGTCTGTCTGTAATGTTTTTGGCAAACTTAGTAACACATCTAAGTATTTTTGGTTTGTTTGTTGAGAGATAGGATTTTAGTCAAGGAACAAGGGGTTAATGTTTGGACAAGATGAGAGGATGAGCTCCTGTCTGGAAAAAAAAAAAAAAGCTTATAATACGTAAATGTTTCAGCAAAAAAAAAAAAAAGGGAACAGGCAGGAGGCAACAAAACAGAAGAAGGAAGCTGAAGGTACAAAATAGACACAGTGAAATAATTTGACTCTTCAGGTATAATTCCTAATATTTGTCACATCTTAGTGGGTTTTGTTACAAATCTACTCACAAGCAAGATGATGACGTCTATTTCAACATTTTAGATGTATAATTGTAAATGTAATGTTTCTTAGAAAGTCAGATTTTCTTTAAAAGAACCACATTTTTAAACCTCTATGACCTCAGATCTTCTTACAATCAAACCCTCATGCTTCTGTTTCAGCTTGGCAGAGGTGACTGTGACACTATAATTCCTGCAGATCTGATTGATGTACAAGTGTAGGAGCTGATTTAGTAGTATATTTAACTTTAAAGGAGAGATATTATATTGGTTTTCAGGGAAGTTTAAATAAGTCCTTTATGCCTCTACAACATGTCTGTGAAGTTTCTTGTTGAAACTCTACTTTGATCCTGTATTTCAGTGCCTCAAAAACACTCTGTGACAGGTCTACTGAGAACAGGCTGTTTTTAGGTGTCTGTCACTTTAAGGCGCTGTGAGGCTGGCAGCCTGTGTAATGAAATATGTGAGTTCTTACAACTCAAACAGAGTTTTGGGTGCAGTCATGTCACTGCCAAACTTCTCTTGTAACAGACAAATCCAAGAAGGTGGATCCTACACTTCTGATGCTGTGGGAGACCACGTGGGATACTCTGCATGGATTGGCTAATGCAGCATCTGTCAGACACCATCTGAGCTACTATTACGTCACAGCAGAGCAGAATCCAGAGCGGCTCATTTTACCCCAGATATTTCTCTTCAAGCAGCTCAGGCAACAATGAGATGTTTTAAAATTTCACAGTCAGTGGACTCTGAGATACGCCACATACCAAACAATACATCTAAAATACTTTAAAAAGTGGGTTTTCCATAATATGCCCCTTTAAGTTCTGACAGACGATGAAATGATGACATAGTGTTGCCTTCCCCTACACTGGTACCACTCTGATATTGCGCTGCATATCTGGGATTTAAATCTGTAACCTTTTCACTACTGGGCATTGTCACAAACTATTAGAGCACCTTTTTTCAGCCGACAGGCAGGCACTACACCGGACATTTATTTCCCAGGAGTCAGTGGGGCTGACATTCATATCAGACATCCAGAAGCAAGAGTGGTTCATGACGTCAACACCACTCAAATGACAGGGAGCACAACCAGTGCTTAAAAACACCAGTGCAGTATATGCTTTAAAATGTTTTTTTTGTATGTTTGGGATCTTTTGATTATGAACTATATCATTAATAATAATAAATAGCCAGTGCAGGTGAATCTATATGGAAACAATTTACAGTTTGCTTACAGATAAATCCACGAGACAAATTACAGGTAATAAGTGCATAAAAGAACAATTTCTGATTGTCTAATAATACCATGTGGAGACCTTTGTTCTCCCTATGGGCTAATATTTCTCAGCATTTTCATAAAGGTGATGAAAAATTAGTCCTACACAATAGTATAATGTTTATTCAATGCAACAGAATCAATAAAAGGCCGACAGTTGAACCCGGTGCAGTCCCAGCGGCTCGTTCCTCTTTCTCCCCGTGTTGCATTTTCCGGTTCAGAGGTCAGCTGCTCTGAGTCCCCAGACAGAGATCTATGTGTCTGTAGTCGTGAGCTTACAGCAGGTTTCTGCAGTGAGAAAACAACTGGCTGAGGGCTGAGAGACGTCCCCTTTGAAGAAACATTTGGACTTTAACAAGAGCACCTCCACACACTCTGTCTGACGGTTAAACCTGCAGTCTGTGTGGACACTAAATATTTTATAGATATCTTTCATGTATAGTTTGGGCTCTAAAACGCTTCCATATATTCGCAGAAAATAACAAACTCATGAAACATTTCCAACAATTTTTCATTGTTTAAACTTTTATGTCATTTTGGGTTTTTAATGATATAATGGAGGATATTTATACCTGTGAAAAACAAAGAAAATAAAGATAAAAACGGATTTATTCATAGTTTTAGTCGTTTTTTACAAAGCTGTATAAGATATCTGTCAACTAACAAAAAAACAAAATCAAATGCTTTATTTTAATATGTTCAGAAACTTGAATTGGACGGTTTTTTTGTGTTACTGTTCACTATTCATCCTGTTCATTAATATCAATAAATCCACAATATCTTCATTTTGATCCCTGATTAATCCTTTATTTCCTTTGCACTCAGTCCCATGTGTATTTTCCTTTAGAGGAATAATTGTGTGGTACAGTAGCAGAATAATACCAACTGCAGACTGGTTCCTACACACAGCTGAAGTAAACAAGCTGAAGCTGCAGTGTCCACTGAACACAGGACAAACTGATGATTTTGATTTTTTTTTTTTTTACTGGTAATGATCTGTTTGCAGCAAAGTCTCAGTTTTATTTTGAGCCATGGCCTCAGGCTTCACAGCACAGCTCGAGTGGCTCACATGTTGTTGTTCTGTGACACTGCCAACTGCTTTCTGAAAATATTGATTTAACCTAAAGCAAGTTTCCTGAAAGGCTCTGCAGCAAGAGTCCGGTCATGCACAGGAAGTGATGTGTGCTGTGGCACTAGATGCTGCGGCCACAGTTTGCAATAAAAACAAGATCAACTCCAGTTTATCACCTCGGTGACAGATGATCTTTAGAAAGCGCTGCGCCTAAACACCCCGCTGAAATGCTTAATTCACAAAAATGAAGGCAGAAGAGAAAAACACTGCAGTTAGAAACTCTGCAAAGGTCAAGCTCTGCACGTTATGTTGGTTTGTGCTGCAGTCGGCCAGTTGGAGATTCTCACATTACGGCTGTGGGGAGACAGCTACATTAGCTATAGTGCACAGGAATGTTGTGCAACACATTTGGCTCGGACACAATGCAGCAGGGAAGCCATTATCACAGTTCAAGGTTGTGTTGACGCACCGCAGCTGGATTGTATTTCATATTTCTAGAGAGGACAGCGAGGAAGCCGTGTGTGATGTCATCAGGGAGGAGAAAAGGGAGGCGGTGGGATGTGAAAGACGAATGAACTGAGGCAAGTGTGTCGTAGGTGAAACGCCCAAACGGGGAGACGGGATGATTGCACCATGGGATGGGAGAAGAAATCCTGACATGTGAATAAAAAAAAGAGGAGAGGAGTTCATCAGAGTGCATATGGAGAATAGATTAGTGTTATATGAGAATCTCTCTGCTTCAGGTTTCATCATTAACATCAGATGCATCCTTTTAAACTCGAACAGACAGAAGACAAAAGTGAGTTCATGACCTGGAACTAGATTATATTTACTGCAGGATAGTTACATTATTAAAATCATAAAACTGATCAAAGTTTTTGTTGTGTAAACTTCCGTAATTGCTCAAGTTAAACCTGCATTTGTGCACTAAATGTAAAATTCTGTGATGATGATGAGACATTTGATGATGAGACATTTCTAAAATATTTTAACAATCTTTTGTGGAAAAAATTACACTTTGTTAATAATTTTAAATGTATTGGTATTTACTTTTTTTTCAGTTAAAAATCAAAATTCACAAGCTTTTTTATAATTTTATTTATGTAAAAAATTAAGAAAAATGTAAATAAACAGAAATATATAGAGAAAACAATTTACCAAAAAGAAAAACAACAACATGAACTTACATGTACGTGTATGTTTGGTAACTACAGAAGCAAAAGGAAATGGTTAAATACATTTTATTTTCTCTGTTTGCTGTGATAATAGGATCATTTCAGTTTTCTTTGGTTCTTGAGTTGTTTTGCTCATGACAAACTTTGTTTATAGGATAATTTATCTCATCGAGATAATGAGATAAATTTGTTATCTCATAAAAAAGAAGAATAAATTATCCTTTAATCTTGAGAAAACAAAAGTTTGTTAATAATAATAATGAGATAATACAAAGAAATTATCTCGTCATCAAAATAGAGAAAATACAAATGAATTTGATCATGTCCTTTTAGGACTTCCATCAGTGACACATAACCTCTAAAAGATTAAAACTCCAATGTGTTTATTGTATTTTTCTGTGTATCAGTGCTCACTTGGCAGAAGGGGCATGTTGTGTTTTTGCATTGCTGCTTTAATCTGACTCGCCCTCCAAGGCTCCTCCTCGTCCTTGTGATGTGATGAACAGTCCACAGAGGGGGAAGCAGACGAAGTGGAGTGAACCGAGCTTTGATCACAGAGACTTGATACTCACATTAAAAGGTTGATGTTTCCTTGTTTGGCTGCTGTTTAAATTCCAGATGTTTCTTGGGTGTCACACAGAGAGAGGGAGGCACAGTGACCTCAGGACCTGTAAATCCAGATGAACACTGATTACATATCTCTCACCCTCCGGACACACAGTCCCACTCATTTGGAAAATATCACAGCCGGTGTTTCCTGTGGATGAAGGGATTGTATCACGTGCTGACTGATTGCAGCATTTTATCATGTGGAAAGATCACTGCATCACATCTGTGTGAAGTGACCGGGAGCTTTTTCACCCACCGACAGTGTGACCTGACAGGCAAAGACTAACAAGCCTTCCCAGGCCTTTTCAAGCAGTGCAGCAGAGCAAGGACCCAACGGCGATAATAAATCAGAGAGATATTTGAAGTGATGACATGCTGAGACCATGATGGAAGAAGGAAAAGAAGACATCTAAGGAGATCAGCATCACCAACGTCAGCCAAGGGTTCGGTTCATTTAAAACAGGAAGTGTTGTGTGTAGTTTTTTTGTGGAAGTGATGAAGATTATATTACACAAGTATAATCCTCACTATAAAACAATTAAAAATAAATGTTATTTTTCACATCAACATTGAAGTCCATAACTTTCTACAAGTTCCTGCAGCAGTGAGAGAACTTTAACTGAATCTAAACAAATGACATGATAATATCTGAGATCTGGGGTTAATGTGTCCTGAGGCCTCGTTGATGAGTGATGGTGTGATGGGACACATCAGGTTGGTTAAAGCAGGAATAGAGTGTAACTGAGCCTGAGGGTGAAGCTCTAGATTTACTGGTCCAACCTTCACCCATGATCATGACCTCAAAGAAAGAAACTGTGGATACAAGCAGCTGAAACCTGTTTTCTTCACAGAGCTCCACACTTCTGCCTTTTCACACTGAAGGACGCTGGTCGAGGTGTTTGAGGCGTTTTATTAAGAGTCATCCAGCACTGTAAGAAAACTGTCATTTTACATTTTTTCAACAACCATAGATTAATAAGAAATGCATTCAAAAATACATTATAGGTTCAAGAATATTTTACGGAGCCCCTAAAGTCCCAGAAGTGTTTTTGTTTTTTTAAAACTTTAAAAATACCACCTTTTGGGATTTTAGGGGCACTGTAATATTTCTAATTTATTTACTTAATAGACAAACCTTTTTCACTCAAGTTTAATACAGTGAATATAATGTGTGATACAACCAGTATGGATGTTTAAAATGAAGCAGTGGCTCTGCCATTTGAGAAATATTTGTTTGTGAATTGTCAAATATTTTGTATAATTATGATTTTCTTATAATGTTCACAACAAAAATGCTAAATGAAAGTGTTGTGATCAGTGTCACATTGTTGTTACACATCTAAATAGTCTTCATAAAACATTACAAAGCCTAAAATGACACGACACCTCTTTATTTTTTCAAAGGTAGACAGCTATTCCCGGCACGTCCAACTAGAAGGAGATCCTGCAGGAATCCCAAAATACCCTTGAGGGTTTACTGATGCCATTTGCCTTGGGGACATCCTGGGATGTCTCCACCAGAGCTGGAGGATGTGGCCATGAAAAAGAATATATGAGCTCTCCTTCTTATCCTGCTGCCTCTGTGACTTTGACCCGGACAAGTGGCAGCAAATACAGGGATGCTTCAACCAAGGGCAGGAAGGAAGGAGCTGTGCTGCTAAAAGTGCCAGTTTTGTGTTTTACAAGGAGATAAATACTGGAGCTTGTGTTGTAACTTCTCTGCAAACTGCTGTTAAAAGAAGTTTCCTTGAGATGCAACAACAGCTATTAACACCTGAAATGAGAGACTGACAGAAACAAACCCACGTCACTGCTGTGCATCTGATTCTGAGGGTCGGTCACTCTGGAGGGTGAACCTGTCTACATGTACTGTACATAAGCTAAAACTATCAGTAGTGTCTTGGTTTCGAGACCAGTCTTGAGACCACTTTTTAAGGGTCTTGGTCTCGTCTTGTCTCAGTCTCAGATAGGGTGGTTTATTGATCAAGACCGGTCAAGACCAGACCAGCACTACTGTGATAAGTGAGAAAAGCAGAATGTAGCTGCTGCCTTTACGGTGTCATGTGGTCTTTGTGACACCCAGGGTGACATCCTCCCTGTCTACAGAAAGTGGATGAAGACGACTGGGGACGCTATGAAAATTAGTTTTTGTTGCTGTTGCATTTATGTAACAGCAAACTTAATTTAAAAAACAAAGATACTGGTCGTTTGGTGCTGTTTTGTTGTGATTTTCTTTGATATATTCAGTCTCGGTCTTGTCTCGGTCTCGACCTTCACATGCCTTGGCCTTGTCTTGGTCTCGATACTCTATACTGTCAATAATGTCTTGGTCTCGGTTGGTACGGTCTTGACTACAACACTAACTCTCAGGACTATGTTGAATATGTTAATGTGTTCTTGTCCTTTAAAGGAAACTCACTGAAAAACTTGGAAATTTAACATTTCAACCCGAGTGTGTTACTGGAGGATATTTTTTCTTTTGTGTTTGTTTTTTAATTCATTTTTCATTTTTATGCTGAAAACCAAGGTCAGTGAAATTGCCATAGAGGGTTATTTTCCACTCTCAAATTTACCAAAAAGAGTATATTAAAAAACACATATTAAGTTAAATGACTATTTATTTAGCATTTAACAAGAGGTGTTGATTTTGGCTGTTGTTGCTAATATAAAAAAATATATATATAACATGACGTGTTGTAAAACAATGTAATATTATATAACATAGCGTCATCTTATATGTAACATAAGTCATTATTTTAAGATTAGGAAAGTTACTAAATAACCTGAGTCAGGTGAGAAGAGGTTAAAGCTCTCAGACAACATAAAATCTTTTTGAAGAGTGTAATAACTGTCTCGAATAAACAAACATTAGGACAATTATTTTAAAGAAATGAGCTGATGATAACGTTCTGATTATGCTTAGCATCGGTGAAAACACCAATAACAAGTGAGCATTGTGAGGACAGTCAGTCCCATTAGCACCACTATCATCTCCCAACCTTCTCATTCATCACCATGGCATTTGTACTGAACTCATCAAAGTGGCAGTTCCTCATTATCCCAGGATGCAACATGCCATTTAAAGATAAGAGACAAACGGCGTTCACACACCGGGTTATTGAGGATCTTTCTACGATCTGACAGCCGTTTTTGTCTAATCTGTTTCCCCTTTTGACCTGATATTAATATCTCATCACCTGCCAAATGATACGATTACATTAATTAAGGGAGCTATTAACACGAGGGATGAACCGTGGCACGTGAGGTAGATCCGTTGTCAACTTCGCTGCCGTCCTCACGTCGTCTCCTTCACGCGACAGGCCCAGATGGTGAGCTCTGTTAAAGATAGCACGGGCTTTTTTCGCTATTTATCTCACACTCACTAAGCCTGGGGAGCGCTGCTGCCTCTCTCCAAACCCTCACAGCTTTTCACACCTTTTGTGAAACAAGCCACCCTCAGTGCCTTTGGCTATGGGAACTGTTCATTACAGAGGAGTGAGACTGTGTGGCGAGAGAGCTTGCAACCTGTTTGACACATTTCTCTGTGGGTGTAATTGTATTTCCTGTTTCCCTGTTGTTTCATTTCGGAAAAATGCCAAACCTCTTCCAATTAAACCCAGAGCAGCGCTGCTTTGCAGTACATTTACTCCCTCTCCTTCTCACCCACCTCCCTCCCTCCCTGCACCTCCTTTGTTGGCTGGAGTCGGTCAGTAATGCGTGGACAACAGGGATCCAGACAAATTCCGTCACAGCTTCATGCATCCAAAAAGCCTCTCTGCACTCAAGATGTTTTCCAAGGCACTGCTGTCAGTTAGTAAAATATTTGTCTCCAGATTTTGGCCCAGAAAACTTGCAAGTCTTGATCTACCAAAAGAAAAGTGCCTTTTGTTTTTCCCTGCTCTTTCCCAAGATTCTTGCGATTGCAGCCCCTTGCATGAACCCCAATCAGATGACTTGGAATTTGCAATGTATAAGGATGCACAATTAATTGTTATTCTGTCGACTCTTTGATAACAATATGTTCCTTCAGGCTTTGGGAACTGAGTGAGTGCACAGTAGATTAAATTTTAATGAGCTGATTAACATTTAATATTCGAATGCATTACAGAGAGACGTCCTGTAAAAGTATTCTTTCAAATCTACCATATGGACGCTCTTCATCACCGCTCTCTGCAGCTCTGCAGTCCACAGATGTCACATTCCTGTGCTTAGATGCAAGTCTACAGCAGAGTGGACCCATCTTTCTTTTGGCAAAAAGCGATGCCAGTATCAGTAATTAGGTTTTCTGCATACTTGCTGCACATAGCATGACAATGCAGCCATTCACTAGCAACATCCTCTGTAAACTAATGTGCCTCACGGGTCAGCGGCTGCTATTCATACAGTTAAAAGGTTATTGTTTTCATCACTGCAAAAAATATCCGGATTGGCAGGAGGCTTGATTAACTACTTCCACATCCTCAAGCTGACTGTTTACAACTTATTACATATTACAGACCTTTATTTACAAGCAGCCACATGGCAAAAAAACAAAAAAAAAAAACATTCCCATCATCCTACTGATTCTTAGCCTGACATATCAGGTATTTATGAACACAGCATCTCCAGTAACATCATCAAATCATCATTACTGACTTTACATCTGTGTACAGTGTTACTTATTTCAAACAAAGTAAAATGATCCATTTACCTAGAAAGCACTCAGAGGACAAACCTCCAAAAAGGCATAATCCAGTTGTACTGATGCTACAGTGTTCACCCTTTACAACAGGCATTTTTTTGCATTTTTTATTTGGACAGGATCCCATCCTCTGATGCCCCAAAATTAACCAGTTAATCAGTTATTCCTGAGCTAATATCCTATTTCTCCAGACAGGGTCATTAATATCTGTTCAGTATTTTTTTTCCCATAATGTTGTTGACTAATTAACGAACACAGATGAAATCATAACCTCCTGGGAACCTGTACATCTACCAGTCTACAGTGGAGCTAACTATGTTAAAATGATGCATAACCACAGCATTGGATTATAAAACCAAGTATTCCAGCTCAGAGTTCAAATGTCTAAATGTTTTGGCTCAGACCATTTTGTAAAGGACAGTGCTATTGTTGTTGTTGTTTTTCGTTGTATTGAATCAAATAAAACAACAGCAGTGGGGCAGCACAATGGTGCAGTGGTTAGCACTGTCGCCTCACAGCAAGGAGGTTCTGGGTTTGAGTTTCTGCTCAGATCTTTCCGTGTGAAGTTCCTCCAAAGACACGTCTGTAGGTGAACTGATGAGTCTAAATTGACCCTCGGTGTGAGTGTGATCATGGATGGCTGTTTGTCTTTGTGTGCTAACCCTGTGATAGACAGTTGAACTTTCCAGGATGTACCCGCCTCTCGCCTGCTCAGTGACCCCACACAACTTAATTGGATAAGAGAAGATGAATGAATGAATGTCAGTTAAAACCTGGGTTACTAATAATGGTAAAAAAAAGGTGGATGAATTGATTAAACATATAGTAAAATCTTTTTAAATGCAGCTTCAGACTGGAATATGACTAATAAAATAAAGTCCTGCCTCTAATACACGCCAGCCTCAGGAAAATAAAAAAGTAATTCACAGCTTAAAACCTGTTTTTTTGTTTTGTTTTGTTTTGTCAATTATTACAAAACTAAATAACTTTTCCCCTACAACGGTCACAGCAGCCAAACGCAGCATCACCTGCAGCCTCAGAGAGATAATTGCAGTATAAACAGTTGGAGTAAAAGCTTGACGAATTTGGCTCTGGGCGACCACAGCCTTGCCAGACCTTTAACTTTTTACAGTGTTGTGTGCCATGAGGGGCGGCGGAGAAGATGTTAGTCTGCGTGGATCCTCCGAGCACACAGGCATGCTGGACCAAGCTGCTTCTAATTAGCGAGCACAAAGACACCCGCCACCCGAACACATCCAGTCCAAGGAAAGTTTGGCAGGAGCCAGTCTGAGTGAAAAGCTTTCCAGGGCTGAACAGTGCAGCTCTGGATGAGAACCCAGTCTGGAAACAGCAGAGGAGGATGAGACATGAGGTCGCATTGATGTTAACGGTCCTGGTGTGTATCATGTATCAAGTGTGTGTGTCACAGAGAAGATAGAGGTTGTGGTGTGTGAGATGTGACACCCCCCTCCCCCCGAGGCCAAAGGATGCTCCCACTGCTGCTGCACCTTAAACAAAGCACTTTAAATGCCGGTCTCCAGGAGCGGGACGGCTGCCGTGTAATTGGCAGGAACTGGATGCAAGACAGTCAGAATATATGAATAATAATTTAACTCCACGGGGGCCGGCGGTCTGCCACATAGCTGCCATCTCTGATTGACATGTTAATAACATTTGTCACCACAAAGAACAGTTGAAGGGGACAACAATATATTGCATCATCGTAATTCAAGTCAAGGTGGCTCCATCGCTGGAGCACTTTGAGAAAATATATATAAACATAAGTCATCAAGTGTTCAATAATAAAAAACAAAGTTGAGGAATAAGTAAGAAAATAGGATAGTAAATCATTACAGCTCTTCTAAAGTCACTTCAGACATTGGCAGCAGCTTAAAGTGTTTGTCTGGTCTGGAAAGGATCAGTTATACAGCATGTTAAATATGAAACCTATTTAGTTTTACCCATTTTTGTTTTCTGACACATTCTGTGCAGATAAAGAGCTGTGGTATGTGGCTATAACATCCAAACTATACTGTAATATAAATAATCATAATAATTTTACAGATTTCTTTTATAGATTTCACCTGTATATTTAAATCAAATGAACATAAAAATAACTGAAAATCAATAACATTTACATTTTTAAAAGAATTTTAAATATTTATATACTCATCATAATATTGCATATATAATTTTAATTTAACATATGTAAGACTAGATATATTTCTACCATGTAAACACTGACAAAGAATTGCACAATGAACCACTGGTTGTATAATTTTTTAGGGATTTGTTTGTTACTTACAGATATCTTGAAAAATGTGGTTTGAAAATAGTTTTTACAACTAAAATGCTGAATAAATGTGTTTTCATTGTTTCTATAATTGTCTCTCATTTAATATTAAACTTCGAAAACTTTCACAATATTTTCTGTAAAATGAAAAGTACAAAATGTATTTTAATTATGGAAAACTACTGTATTTTTATGAGTTGGTAATTTGAACTCTTTTGTTTAAAATAAAATTTGGATTGTTCCTTTTCTTTTCCAAATGCCTCAAATCCTGAATGAACAATCTCACTGATCTGCTTCACTTTAAGGGTCACAGGCCAAAAGGTTAGAAACCAGTGACCTAATATTAAGCTGATCATTTGCATCCTCTCCCTACACGTCTGCTCTGACTTTAGATAATGAGAAGTTTTTCCGAGGATCACTCATCAATGTGTATCAGTTTTTTTCTTGCAGCAGGAAAAAAACCACAAACACACAACAAACATGTTTTCTTTCACTCGGGTAATGATGCCTATGTGTCGTAACCCTGTGCCGCCCTGTTGAACCTCCATGTGACAAAACTTGAACTGCAAAAGAAGAAGAAGAAATAAATAAATAAAACCATACTTATCATGATTCACAGGAAGTGCCACTGTGTCATGCCCTTGAGAGACAGAAATGATGACTGCATGTGGCCCCCGCATCATCGGCAGGCGTTTGCTGACAATAGCAGGAACAAAGACCTTGCAGACGGCCCGAGTGGTCTTTGACTCTCCTTTTCCATTACCGCATGGCAGCGGTCCAATCCCACAAGGCAGCGCGGGGCCGTCCTCAAAGGCACGGCTGTGTTTACAGTGCAGGGAGACGCGGCACATGAGGATGTGTACAGTAGTTTGTGGGAAGCAATTATGACCGATAGCTCGTCTGTGATTACATCTTGATGTTTTGTCAAAGTGCAGAAAAGTGTAGGAGCGTATCCCGTTGCTCCCGTTCGGCACAATCACACAGGGAGCCTCCACACAACAAAGAGAGGCCTTTCAACAGAGGGGAAGAAAGAGCGAGGGCCCGCAAAGACTGACACACAGGCACTAAACTGGATTATGAGTAATACTCTGCATTAGATGTGGTACATTTCTGAGTTGCAGTCATATTACTACTGCCTTCACAGTGCAGGGTGTGACCCAATATATTATAAATATTGACAGAGGACGCAAACAGTGAAATAAGTCCAGCGACAGGGTGGCCTGGTTAGAGAAACGACTCTCTGTCTCAAAGTTTTGAAGGATCCCGGACTATTCTTGGCTCTTCTCGGCCGTTAATGTGGTAAATGAGTGTTGAAAATTTAAGATGTTGGAGAAAAAAATACCACTTTTCAATTTTTTAAGTTAAACTTCAGGCAGTCTGCTCCTGCTCTGTTTTCCCTCTTCTAATTGACTCTGCTGGAGAACCTTTATCCTGACCACACGGGTCCGCTTCACAAAATATTCATTGTATTACAAAGTGATATAAAACATTCATAAACAATCCCCGACTGAACTCGGTGTCTTCGCCAGGGAAAGGCAGCCGAGCAGTAGTTCATAATGCATACTGATGGATTGGGGTTCTTTTGTCTTTGAACTCTTCCAGCAAATCCGACTGAGCATACTAATACAGCTCATTAACATATTTGGTTATAGGGAGGACATAAAGCACAGCGAGACAGAGCGAGACGTTAGTGCTCCCAAAGTCTGCAAGATTTAGTGTTTCAATAGTACGTAAGAGCAGGTTTTACCTCCCGGTTAAAAATGGAGGGCTGTTAGTTTCTGCCACTTCGTGACTGGAGGTTAAACCAGAGCGAGTGACTGCAGTAAGATCGTTAACTCTGTATACCATCACTTCCCAAAACAACCCCTGAGCCACAAGGTGTAAACTCTTAAGCAGATGTGCGTCAGTGTGACTTTACTCAGGGCATATAAACCTAATTAAAACTGGATAGAGGAAGGCCTTAAAATCTCTGGACAGTTGATAAATATATCAGGAAATATCACCATGGGTTGTTTTTTGTGTAGTGTCTATATTCTACATCTGGGCAAATACATGCAAATTCAGTAATAAAACCAATGCAGTAGGCAGAGAAAAAAAGAAAAGCTGAAGCAGAAAACTTTTCAATGTCTTAAATGAGTCAAGACCACTGTTTAGTTTAATATACATATAACTATTTTAACATGACTCAATAACATCGTTCATCAGACTCTAAGTACCACATCTGTCAAACTCTAATCCACCACTTTGAAGTCCAACCTGAGGTAACCCTGATGAGTTATTTTTCAGACTTTTTAAAACTCCCTGCAGACTATATGCTGTATATAGAAACAGATGATGCTCAAAATGAGGCCAATGTGTGCTAAAAAGTGCAATACCCCTGGCGGCCACTAGATGCTGGCTGCAAAAAGCTCTGGCTCCAGTTGACTTCAGTTCAAAAAGTGTATCATTAAATATTCAGTCAACGCTTTTTTTTATTATTATTTTTATTTATTTTTTTTACCACAAGTCCTTCTGGTGTCATTAGTCATTTCATGGATTAGACCCGCCTCCTCACTCCTCCTTTCATATCCAAATATGGTCACTTCTGGCTCCAAACAACCAACATGACGATGTTCAAATATAAAACAAAATCTACAAACCAACTGGTGATGGCACATTCCAGCTATACTCCACATCCCCAGAACCTATCAACAATACAATGTGCCATACACCCCTCTAAACAAAAGACTATTACCACCTGTAAAACTTTAAGGAGGCATTCACACTGAACAAAACCTGAATTTGATGTGCAACGGGTTTACACAAAAAAAAGGGAATGGAAAAGCACCAGACAACACCGGTAGACGCAAATTTGCATCATGCGAGTTAAAAGTTTTAACTCGAGTGACAAATTTGCATCACGTGGTGTCGCTGTTTCCCCGACATCACCAAACAACAATGGAGGATGAGCTTATTGTCGCCTTGATGTCACAACTTTAACTCTGTACCAAGAAGAAGAGCAGATGATCTCCGTTTGTGGGACTTCAACGCTGATTATGCAGGACACACTTTGCTTCTCCTCCACACTCACACAGTTTACCACCATGAACAGGTTCAGCTGGTCGCTCTGGGACACTTTGACATATGGTGAGGAAATCTGTGGACGAGCTGCTCTATCAGCTGAGCCGACTGACCTCAGGAGTCACACACACAAACTTCAGGTGTTTCTATTATTATGGTCCAATCTGTCTCAGTTTCACTCAGTTTCTCTCTTTGTTCAAGAATTTGATTCATGCAAGTTTAAATCAATCGAGGCAGACGGCTGTCCAGCCTGAGCTTGGATCTGTTTGAGGTTTCTTCCTGGTAATGGGGATTGTTTTTTTTTCCTTTCCACTGGTGCACCACAATAATTTTGATAATATTGACACTATTGAAAAACTTTGACCATAATATTTCTTAAATAGAAAAAGATTATGGTGAATGTTTTGTTAAAAATGAAAAATCCTTCAAATGTTTGGTCCACACCACCCAGAACAAATTCAGTATGTATGTCTTTGCTGTGACTTTAATTCAACACTAAAGTCATGTTCAACCTTAGGACACATAAAAAGTTAGATGGAATAAGTGAATACAAAGAAAAGGATCTTTTCCTATACTGTAGTATATCAGGACACCACAGAGTGTAATATGACTAAGTTAAAAACTGCCAGAAAGCGACAGGTTTTGCTGTAACCATAATTAGCATAGCAGCTTAGAGTAAGGTTTCACAAAGTCGGGGGTGGGGCCCCCCTGGGGAGGCACAGATCCACTACAGCAGGGGTGTGGAAAAATATGGTGTGTAACTAAATGAAATGAATCTAATCTATTTAGGGAAAACAAACAAACATGTTTCTGCTGATGCTATTGTGCTGAATCATTTACTTCAATATAATACATTTTCTATTTTAAGCCATTAAGTAATGACATAAATCTCAAAAATAATAAAAGAATACACAGTAAAATGTCGAAGGTACCAGCACACAGGGCTGTGCAGATACTGCAGCAGAGCAGTCCTGAGCAACGTCTGATAAAGAGCACCTTCAGAAGGTGCAGCGTTTAGTTGGCTGCAGCACCTTTGTGTAGCTCCAGATTGGCCGAGACAAGCCCTCTACTCCTTTCTGAGGACCCGGCTAACTCGGGTCGACATCAGCCGGCACCACAGCAGCCAGAGGGCCTTAACTTCAGCAGCTGACACAAGCTGGAGAGCAGCCATTAGGCCTCGGGGAGAAAATCCTCCTCCCACCGAGGGAGAGAGGATAGCGGGGACATTAGCAAGTGTCAAGATGGAGAGCTGATCCAGACGCGGCGGCAAATGGAGTGAGAGGAAAGTGATTCAGGCCGACATGTGATGATGTGCCTGGCAAAGTGTCTCTTTCTTTGAAAGTGATATAAAGACTCGTGTCAGAGTCCCTCACGTCACTTTCTTTGGTGAAGGATGAGGATGGTAATCTGCGGCTGATATGAATGCACTTTACATCTGTCATGATGGGGGAGTTTTTCTAATTTGTGTTCCAAATCCATAAAAATCAACATACTTAAATGTAGCTGGCATAATTGCGAGCTGTATTTAACGCTAAGTGAACTTACACTGTACAATTACACGGGCTGATATACTGCTGAGCGCCAGTCGAACCATTACAGCTGAAAAAGTCTATATTTATATCATTGTGAGCCTCCTCTCTCTCAGAAACTCTCCAGGAGAGACTGCACAGTCAAGGCTTTGTCTTCCGGCCTGGATGTGCATTAAGGTAATTAAAATAACTCAAGGACTGAGCTCACCAGACAGATTATTTCCTGAGTCAGGGAGCAGCCTTCAATCTTAACAATGGGATTCTCTGGGATATTGAAAGACACCTATTTCTTGTCTAATTAATAATCTTAAATAAGAGCATGTTTCATGGGCTTTAACTGTATTTCAGGAGTTAGATGAATAGAAATATCGACATTTACATTTCTTTTCACTTTCCATTCAGTGGGAACATGAAGTGAGAGATGAGTTAATATGACTTCAGGTAGTTGTTACCATTTTCAGCAACTTGAAATATCAACCTAAAAACAGTCACTGCCAAATCCATGTCAATCTATGTGAAGATGAAGAACCAGCACATCATTTTGAGAATACATTTGAGAACATTTACAGTTATCTCTTAAATTGAAATTAAGCAGTAAAATTACACTAAATTTGTGAATGTGGTTTAAAAGTTTTCTTAAGTTTCATTTAGTAAATTTTATAGTTCATCACTGTTAGAAGTTTTTATGTCTCACATCAATTAAGTGTATTTAAATAATTTTATTAAAATGCATTTTAAAAATGCAAGAATACATTTCATAAAACCACACATCTTCTTACAGCACACAGTCAAGAAATAGGAAAAAACATTTTAATAAACAATCATTTAAAACATGAATAGGAATTTTCTAACTTCAGGAACTGTAAATTAAAGTTTAGCACTGATGTTGGTTAATTTAATAAAATATATATATATTTTTTTACATGAACAATGTAAACACAAAGATCCTTGTACATCCAAATGAAGTCAGTAAAGGTTCAGTTTAGTAGATTAACAATCTTGTGTTTAATTCATCCTGATGGACTGAGCATGCACACGGCCAGAAGTAGGTGAACATGTTGAACATGTTTAACATATCTGCCTCCATGATTCTGGTTTCAGGCTGTAGACATACGCTCCCATCCACCACCAAGTATTAGGTCCGACACTGATGGTGGGTGATGAGGTTTATCGACTGCGATCCAGATCAAAGCTCTGAGCTCTCAGACCATAGTCAGCACCTTTGTTATGGTCATCTCAGTGTGTGCACAGGAAAACTGTTACAACAAAGTTAGAACCACATTGTCTTACATGAAACAGTGTATCCTTACCAAAATCCTGAAAACACAGATGGCCAGGGATGTCCACTTACTTTTGGCCATGATTTCATCCTCAGACACCTTCTTCTGCTGTTTTCTTTTAGATGTAAACTCCCACTTTACTTTTTATCTCCCACTTATTCTCAGTGATTGATGTCTGAGGTTTTATTGGGTTATTATGATGTTTAGATTTGACCCATTGTTAATGGTGCAGTGCGTTGATTGACTATTTTTTAACAATATGTTCTCCTGTGCTGTAGTTTTTATGTGCACAGGGTTGTACAGGCGACATTTTATCAAAGAGCCAGATATTCACTGGTGCAGGTGTTCATTTTTTTGTAATGATAATTCAACAACTGAAGATAACACCTTCCACTTTGCTCCTCAATTATCTTTGCCTGGAAGAAAATGCTCTTCACTTACTTGGCATTCGCACAGCATCTATTGTGTGATTTGTATTTTAAGACACTCTGCTCATTTCTGTACCTTTCATTAGACCGGGCAGGCGAGAAGCCCTCATATTGCTGAGTTGTGATCAGCTCACATCAAACACTCATACAGCAGTCGGGTTTATTCACTATTCCCCCTTGCCCTTGAAAATTCTATTATAGAAATCCATTTGGTGGACTGAAATGACTTATTCCCTGAAGCCTTTGAACCTGTGCAGAGCTGGTCAGACAGGCAGACGCGTGGCAGTTTCCCACTCAGACATAATGACAAGCGCATGGTACAAAGTGACAGCCCGACACCTCGCCTCCCTGTGGAGAGGTCACCAGGAAGGTGGCGACACTCCTCGTCTCTTCAGATGTCGTCAGATCCCGGTCGTGCGCCGACATGCAATCAATACAGCTTGACAAACGATAGAGGTGTCAGAGCCGGCTGAAAGACAGGCCGGGTGGACGATAATACGGCTTAAAAGAAATTTCTTCCAAATGCCCATTGGCTTGTTTTCATTAAGCTTTGACTGTGTCCATTAAGTATAAAAATATAGCTTCTAATTACACGTATTGGATTGGTTACAAGTGTTTCCTTCGAGGTTTGGCTTTATTAAAGGGACTGTGGGTTTAAAAGTCCTTAAAGCTCGGTGGATGAAATTGCAGCTATTAAACTTACAGGGTCAAAGTCCGATCTGTGATGTGTTTATTTGGGAAAACCACTTAAAGGTTGCTACTAAAGACGTCATGACCATCACTCAGAATACGCACAGTGCATTTCAATACCATAGTAAAGTCGGTTCACTCGGACTTTTACTCAAAAGGAGGAAAACTGATGGAAAGATTACACAGATAAATTGTGATAAAGCAACAAGACACCACTTTACTTTCTTCTTTTAATTTCACTGATTACACTGAAGGCGAGTAGAGTGGGGCAGGCTGCCAGATTCATGCCTGATCAGAAGTTCATTAAAGCTTGTTTTTCCCAAAGTACAGAAGTAGAATAATATAACATGAGGTCGTCTCTGATTAAAAGCCTGTTTCATATCTCTTTTTGCACTTGTAAGCACATTAAGCGATGACATCACTGAGTACACGTCTCCATCTCTGCAGCCATTTCTGAACTTACAGTAAATCATGGGAGGTGAGGAGGTTTTTTTACAGCAGCCACTGATACATACAAAACATTCATTTGTTTTTATCTGCTGTTTATTACTATCCTAACTTACATGGAGTACATTTAAGTATTGGTGTATGAGTGGTGTTGATTCAGAGTATAGTTAATACTTACCTTTTTACTGCTAAGAATCTGATGTTCTTGCTTGTGATGATTTGCTCATTAGCTACTAAACTACTACACAGATTTCAAATGATTGGGACAAAATAAGAGGTGGAGGATCCTGTCTGAAAAAACTGCAATGAATCCTTATCTCTTATAATGGGTAAAAAGTGTTGTTATTCCACCACAGGAGGGCAACAGTGTTCAGCCTGTAGCATCAGTACAGTTGGATTAGACCTCTGCAGAGATGGTGATGTTTGAGTGATTTTTAGTTTTTAATGATTTCTGCTGCACTTCACTCCTCATGTCTCTTCCTCCCTCTCCACTTGTTTCCTTCAATCTCTCTCATGTGACTGTGAAATAAAAGTGCAAAACACTTCCAAAGAATAAAAGACAGTAGAAAACCCTGGCCTGTCCACAAGAAGACTAAATTATAGTTTAAATAAAAAAATCCTTTTACATTATTACATGAACAAATTTCCCTTTCCAGTCCATAGCACATTTTATTCCCTCCATCGAGGACGTTATTGTTATTTTAACTGCGTTTGCCTGTTGGTCTGTCTGTCTGACTGGCAGAAAAATTACAGAACAGATCTTGATGATTATTTTTGAAGAGATAGGACATTGCTCAGAGAATGGGACCCTGTCTGAAAAAAGCTCAAAATCCCATAAACTTGCTCTCCTACATCCTTCATGGAGGGGAAATGGTTTAGAAATTCATAACTTTGTCACAACTTCATGAATTTTGATGAAATCTAAAATCTGAGACACAGTGTGGTGGAGACCAGACCTGGATTATGGTAAAATGGTAAATGGAGTACATTTATAAAGCACTTTCATGACCTTAGCTAGGTCCCAAAGTGCTTTACAAGGCAACTCATTCACCCATTCAGACACACACTCACACACCAATGGCTACCGAGCTGCCATGCAAGGTGCTAGCCACCATTGGGAGCAACTTAGGGTTAGTGTCTGGCCCAAGGACACTTCGACATGTGGACAATGTGGATCGAACCCACAACCTTACAATTCACAGGCGACCCACTCTACCACCTGAACCATGGCCGCCCTTGGCATAGGTTTGTGCTCTCTAGTGTATCTGTATTTTCTTTATATATAATACTTGATTTATGCCTGATCATTCTCATATTTCTTTTTCAGCTGTTATTGTTTCACACGAAGCTGGAGCGGGATGAGAGGTGGTGTCACCCTCGTTATATAAGGCTGTGATATACGAGGCTGTTTGAGTTATCACACACAATATGTTTCCTCGGTAAACAGGTCAAACAGGGAAAAATATTTCTCTGCAGTCTGATGGCACAGAAGTGATTCCAGGAAGCAATCTCACTACCAACTTCCTTGTGTCACTTAAACATTAGTCAGAGAGAAGATGGCAAAGGAAGCAATGAGTCACTGCAGATATTTCACTCGGGGACTCGCGCATTCGATGAACATGGTTGTCGAGGCTCGACACCTCCTCACATACACAAACAGGTTGGCCTGTGATGTTAAAGTGTACCGTTAAGTGTGAACTGACAGGCCCGGGTTCATCCCACAGAGCAGTGTGTTGTTATTAAATGGGATTAGTGGTTCGGGGCTTTGTGCAGGGGAGTGGGAGACGTCACCACAGCGATCGTGAATCCGACATCGGTGCATCTTCCATGTGCAGCTGTTTAGACGCTGGCTTGTGAAAGAGCCACGAAGACTGAAGATTAACGCATCATCTGACACTGAAATCAATCAAATGCTGCATTACAGCAATCCCAGCGTCTGTTTCCAATCACAAGGCGTATTCCTGCCATAACTGTTTTGAAGATGGAAAGTATTCGATGACCTCACTGTGACAATCAGGGAAAGAATGAAATATTGAACTTTATCTCTTTCTTTCTAGTGTTTTTGGTTTGTTTATGTGTTTTCACCTGTTTTGTTTGTTTTATTTTAGGACTGACTTTTGTTTTATTGGACTGTACTCTCTGGATAAAATAGCTACAAGAACCAGTTTCCTGCACCAGATAACAAACGTTTTTAAACTGTGTGTTGCTGCCTTGTCAGATTGTGTTTACGTGTGCTGGGTGATAATGATGCACAGTAAGGGAATGATTTCAATTTCAGACTTTAGGGAGATAATCTCTGCCAAAATTAAAGGGAAGACAAGCAAGTAATATATTCATCCCTCGTTAACAATACTTTCAATTCACAGAAAAACTGCAAGCCCAGCTAGCAAAATACATCAAGTTAGCTATGAAGTTGTATTTTTTATTAGATGGAACTGCAAGATGTGACACAGAAGTAAATGTTGTTTATTCCCCTCAGATTAACTGATATGAAATGGTAACTGGTTTTAAACCTTAAAGGTGTGACCCCATTGATCCGTGTGCTTGTAGATAAATGTAATATGCCAATTTTAAAGTTAATTTGTTTCCTGAAGCAAAGTGACATGTATTACTCATGCTTTAATCATATCAAAGCTCCTGTATGTCGACACACATTAGATCCTCTTCCAGGGGAGCGATGCACACCCCGAGTAGTGGACATTAAAATATCACCTAGCAAGCAATGGAGCCAACACACTTATCAATTCTATTCTCATTTGATACACTGTTGTAATAAACTTATAATAAACTAGAAAGCACTCAGAGAGCACAAACCTCTGCCAAGGCCTAATCCAGCTGTACTGATGCTGTAGACTGAACACTGCTGCCCTCTTATGGTGAAATGGCAAAACTTTTGTTAACACTTCACCCATTGTAACAGACGGGGATTTTCTGGGAAACATTACCTCCTTACTGGAGGTGAAAATACACGTTATAGACACTTTAAAGTCCTCTTGTTTGTCAGCAGTGAGCAGTGCACAGAAGTAGCTGAGTAACTAACTTTCTTAAGCTTTGATGAATTTCATGAGTTGTGTTAGATAATTACATGTGTAACACTAATGTCTTCTCCACGTGATACTTCAGCTGTACATCTACACGTCAGGGGAATTAGATTTGTATGTTAAATTTAAAAAAAATTAAAACTGCTACAAAGCTGCATGTGGTGAACTGCAAAGTTAGATCTCTGTAGACTGCGAATAGTGGCAGTATAATAAAATACAATACAATAACAGTCTTTTAGCAACTGATATGTGATGACCATAATGTTTTTATGGAGTCAGATACAGTCATAAAAACAGTTTGTTGTCGTCTGATAAACTCCAATATTTTCTGAAATGTATGTTTTATCATCAACTGCTCAGTAACATTCATCACTACACTTTATTTATTAATTTAACTGTAGTTTTTACAAAATTGATTCTGTATTTAAACTTTATTTACCCCTGAGCAGATATAGTTCAGGGTGTTATTGTCTTAAAATGAAACACTGTTAGAAAAAAGTTTTGTTTCACAAGACAAAACTTCAGAGGAATACCTGAATCCAGGAGTGATATTAGCCCATAATATATAGAAGAATATTGGTTTTCAATACCCACGCTCCAGCAGTTCTGAGATTGGTATTGAGTTTTGCTCAGCAGTGTTGACCTTCCTCTATTATTTTGTCTTATGCTGCTTCACTTTATCCCGCACTCCAAGCAGGAAACAGATGATTTGTTCCTGTTGTGGACGTTTCTTCAGTCTTTTCCCTGCACATACATCCTGCTCTCATCCCCCTCAGACTCTGTGTTAAAGTATCTGAAGCCAGCAGTGATTACATTCACTGAGACTTGTAACATTTAGATAATAAAAAGCCAGGACACAGTGAGCTACGGCTGAACAAGCTGATTAACAAAATTCTATGACCAATATGATTACACTGCCAACAGGTTTTTGCACAAAGCAGCCGTGACCTTGTATTAATAAATCTCGACCTGCCTGCTGTTATCATCCCAAAAGAGGTCGTTTTTGTAAGGCCCAGCTGATTGTAATGAGCCACAAAGTGAAGACTTAAAAGAGGACTCATCTCATTGAGTCGTACAGAAGGTTTTAATGCTGTGACTGTGAGGGCAGCAGCAGCAGCAGCAGCAGCAGCAGCAGCAGCAGCACTGTGAGTGAGTCAGCCTTATTTCCTTCTCTGCCTGTGTAATGGAATCAAACTGGGGTGAGATAATGCCTGAGCTGGCAGTCAGGCACAGCGCCCACATCCCTCATGCAGGAAGTCAGCTGCACCCAAAACAATGCGCTGCTGCCACCTGCTGGTGAGAGGTCCACACGCACCTCGGTGAACAGACAGGGCCGAGAAATGTTAGGGAAGGTCAGGACATCCTCTCAGCTCAGCAGTGCGATTTAGTGTAGTAACACTGTAACACACGTCACTAATCCACCTCCTGTGATCAGCAACACACAAAAGTGAAACACCTTCCCTGATGTTCACAGTAGTTCTTGTGACTGATCCTGTAACAGTTCAGTAACTTCATTTTCTATGCAGCCTATCAGGTTTATATTGATTATGTTCAGTAAAATGTAAAGATGTTTTATTTATAATTGAGTCAATGAAACTCAGTGGGGGTTTTCATCATTTTTTATCAGTTATTAGTTATTTTTTGGCCTTTTAGCAAAATAAAACTCAGTGTGTTTTCCAAACAATTTGAAACTGAAGAAATTAATTAAAATTGGAAAATTTCTGAAGTCTTGAAGAAAAGTCTTTTAACTGTGCGTTTATATTTGTCCCCCTCACAAGCTGTTTAACTCTGGTTCTTACACAGGAATAAATTAGGGTGCAGTTAAAAAAAAACATTATGTAAGTGGTCAGGATGTAGTTCTTAAATACTGCATTGCTATTTTTGAAAAACAAAGGTAATACAGGCTTTTAATGTATCTTGCAATTTTTTTTTTAGTTTTTTTTGACACCATGGATAAATTACTCAGAATATGGTTTTTATTGAAAGCAGTATTTTATAATATTACTACAACAATATTAGAAGTTTTCTTTGCCATTAAAATACTTAAACAAGTTTTCCTGCCCCTAGGTTTTGACTAAAAACCTGAAACAACCTGAAGACGATGATATTAGTAAATGTTCCACTATTATTTATACACTTTAATGTCTTTCTTTATTTTTGCTTAGTTTCATTCACCAGTTTAGTCACATGAGATTAGAGTCTATTTTTCCCCCTGAGTATACTGTGTTCATGACAGCATGAAAGTATCCAGTATATATTTACCACAACTGATGTGAAATCTAGAGTTTGGATGTGGCTCCAGCATAAAATCCTGGATATAAAACAAACACTTTCTTGAGTATAACAATTTATTAGATACAATAGATTGTTACAGCTCTCTACTTTTGTTAATTAGAGGATGCCAGAATGGGAATAAGCTATTTATCATGAACATAGAACTTGTGCAGCATTAAAACCAAGACAGCAGCGCCCTCTGGTGGTGTTTTTATGAAATTATTTGTTCCTTCATAGCTGCAAGTTTAGTTTTTTCTGTCACTGTGCCACATCTTAGATCTAAATGGTATTTAAGCATTAATCACAGAGGAATATAGAATATTTAACTAAAGCTGTAAATGCACATATGTTCATCTCTTTGTACACTTTGTATTGTCGGAAAGCACCAGTAACTAATAATTAGTTATTTGGATTAAGTTACTTTGCAAATGATAAAGGACTCCAGTCATGTATTAAAAATGTTAGTTGTGGAAAATGATCTAATTGACAAACAAGAATGAACTTGAATTGTTCTTTGTCCTGTTTAATTATTTCTTCTATATTCTTCAGCCCTTAAATCATTCAGTCTATACGTGATGGGTGTAGGTACAGTGTCCAGAAGTAATAAATGTGTTTTACATATGTATATGTTATATGTAATTTTTTTAAGAATGTTTTTTGTTTTACTTATTCTGCGCACAACTACATTTAATTAACCAATATCACCTCTATTGTCATTGTACTTGCAGAAAACAAAATTAAAAGGCTAATTTAAAATGGAACATACATCAGACATAGACACATGGATATGACAATTTAACATAAAAACAGAATATATGAAGAAAGATGCAATAAATACTAGATTAAATAATCAATGAAAGAAAACAACAGCTGTACTGAACATGAGTTGAACTTAAGGTGCAGTGTCTAGCAGCATGGATACATGACAGAGAAACATATGTATGACTTTATTAAAAATTAGATTGTGCATCAGTTTGGGTTAAAGAGCAGTTTGTAGCAGAATAGAAAAGTAGCAGGAATATGAAAAAACTGTACGAAGAAACTGTAATAAAAATTAGGTGGATGACAAGCTGACAATTTATTGCACTTTTGAGTGTACGGACTGCCTGAGGAAAAAAAATCTGTCTCTGAGTTGAATGTTTTGGCCGACCTGTACCTTCTGCCAGAGGGCAACAGTTCAAAGAGTGTTGATGATGTTTGTGGCTCTACTGAGGGAGCAGGAGGTGGCGATGTCTCCCAGAGGGGACAGTGGACAGCCAGGGATGTCTCCTCCATCCTCTGGAGCACAGCAGCCTGCATACCACACCTGTAAGCACTACATCAAATACAGAAGATATTAAAATATAATCAGATGTTACCCTGCAGTATTGAGAGGAACTCTGCTGTTTAACATTCTTTTTTACCATTGGAAACAGAATATTATTCCATTGTGCTACCATACATGAGTACAGGATTTGAGAAATGTCTTCTTCAACTATTATTTAGGTCAATAAAATATTTCACGACCCACATTTTAAGAATTCATTCGTAACACGACATAAAGCCATCAGTAACACATGAGTGGTAATGTTTTACTTCCTGCAGCAGATTAAAGATGGCAGGATCATCAATAAAGCAGACAACACTCGGCTGCAGCAGTCATTAATATCAAATGTTAAAGAGTGAGTAAAGACTACAACCCTGAAGGGAGCCGGGGGATGACAGAAAGGATTGTGAGCGCCGCAGTAAATTCACAATGCTCAGACACAAACTCACAAGTGCAACAAATCTCTCTGAAGAGACTGTGATACTGGAAACTTTTAACTGCATCTCTGCTCACACTTGAGACTAATTTAATGGATGATGGTGACATAGTTAGTATGACTTCAATACAATAACTCAGTGAAAACAACTGACCAATAAATACATTTATCTTCCAACCAAAATTAAAAGATGGAAATTAAATAACAATAAAACAGGAAAGAAATATGTAGAATCCTAATGTGCAGTTTGGATAGAATCAGATAATCCTATGAATCAGGAATACTATATAAAAAAAACAATTAGATATTTAGAAATAGTACCGTATTTTCCAGACTATTGAGCACACCTATCTATAAGTTGCTATTGAATTTATCTGAACAGTTTCATGTGGTCCACTCTGACCGGGTCTGATGTGACGACGCTAAATGTGTTGGCGGCATGGAGCTTGCTAGCTTGTAAAATCGTGCCGCCGATACATGAGCCACACCGGTGTTTAAGCCGCAGAGTTCAAAGCGTTGGAAAAAAGTAGCGGCTTATAGTCTGGAAAATACGGTATATTGCTATTTCAGAATCATTCTCACAGATACACATGTGAGAATCTGAATCAGTAGAGGGCGCTGTTTTATTTTTTTCAACACAACTTAAAGTTATCAGTCTCTCCTCATATAACGCTGTTGCTTTCTTCACTCCACTGGCTCCCAGTCAAGCACAGAGTTGATTTTAAGATTTTTTTATTTGTTTTTCGGTCTGGGCTGGACCCAGAATACTTCACTGATCTCATTACACCCTGCCAGCCCTCCAGAGCCCTTAGATCAGCTGACCAGATGCTCCTGGATGTTCTGCGATGTAGGCTAAAACTAGAGGAGATGGAGCATTTTCAGTGGCGGCTCCTGCATTGTGGAGGACATTACCTGTAGCTGTGCTGACCGCTAACAGGCCCTCTGCTGTTAAATCACTGATAAAGACATATTTCTTTACCTTGGCCTGTGGCTGAGTACACCTGATACACCGACTGGGTGTCTTATCCTGTGGTTTGTTGGTTTTATTGTTTTGTATATTGTCTTGTTTATTTATTTGTTTATTTATTGTGAAGCACTTTGGTAGGCCCTGTCTGTTTAAATGTGCTATATAAATAAAGCTGACACTGACACTGACATTGACATTGGAGATGATACTAAAAGGAATGAAAGTCGCCGACAGTGGCGGCTGGTGAAAATATTCTCGGTGGGGCTTGTGCCATATTAAGACAGTTTCAGGAACCATCCTAATACAATTTAATACAAACAGCAGGTAACCAGTGCTCTGTGAAATAGTAATTATTTAATTCTAGCATTAAAAAGTTGAGGTATACTTGCACAAAAACATAAACAGCACATTGCACAGACTCAAGTTTTGCATTTGAAACTGAACATGTAAACAAATTACTGATTTACATTGACACGTTTTTTCACACAAAGCAGTTGACTGTTACGCCCCCTTGTGGTGGAGGCGCACAGGTGCACATGAAACGTAATGTATGAAAAGTAAGCATTTTTATATACAGTCCATACACATATATAAACAGTCTATGATTGAGCCTATAGCTGTGTCCCAATACAGGGGCTGCATCCCAAACACATAATAAATAGCAATAATAATAATCTTTACCATGGCTATGATGTCTCCGACAGACTTTTCTTCTTCTTCGTGATTTCCGGCAGACTGGATACCACGCGGCACGTTGCTGCCTCTCGCGGGTCAAGAATAAACTACACTCACCGACACACTGGGCTTGGCTGGGGGCCATGCATTTATACCTTTCAACAGCAGATTCGACAACTCTGATTGGATACATTTCTGTTGCTCTGCACATATCTCATGTAGCAACAGGTCAGCAATTGGCTGCACGGCTGCACTGACTGGGCGCTGTTTCTATGTTGTTGTTCCCACAAGCTCCGAAGAGGTTTGGAGGTTATTCATTGCATGTGTCTGGGTTAAACATGAACTTGGGTAAGTTTGCTTTGTTCCCACTGAAATACTGTGATCTTTTGAAAATCTGATATCTCTGTACAAAACAATGTTACATATCTTGGAGTTATTATAGATCATAACCAAACAAACTGATGCAATTTAAAATTTGACCCCATAATTTACCAAGTTGCAAATAAATGCAACATGTGGCTGATGCGAGATCTGTCTATGGAAGAACTTTACTGTCAGAAGGAATCTCTAGGTCAGTTTATATATCTTAATCTTAATATATCTTTATCTATGAATATGCCAAAAAACACTTGTCAAAAACTGGACAAATTATTTTTTAACTTAATTTGAAGGCACAAAGCACACTACTTGAGAAAAAATATACTCTGTAACCAGAAGGGAAATGGAGGACTGCAAGCTCTGGAGTTTTGACACAATTAATAATACATTTAAAGTTAACTGGCTGTGCCGATTAGTAAAGGAAAAAAACAATATATGGAATACAATTCCCACATACATTTTTAATCAAACTGGAAGAGCTGAATTTCTATTTAGATGCAACTATAAACCTGAAGAACTACCCATTAAACTCTCTGATTTCCATAAAAAGGCGTTGCTCTCTTGGAGGCTGACATACAAGCACAGCTCCTCGTCGCCCAGCTGCTACCTGTGGAATAACAAGTACATCAAACATGGTAATAAATCTCTGTTTCTGACTGAGGAGTAATATGGGTCAATCAACTGTTCAATTCACAGGGACAAATTCTCTTATATAATATATTTTCTACCATGTATCAATAACATAATTCACAGCTGGAGTACAAAAAGTTTGCAAAGCAATACCAAATGGGGTTTTACATCTCCTGAAAACTTATCCATTTAATAATCAGACTCCAAAACTTTAAAATGAATCAAATATCAAACAAAGGCTGGCAACCTGTCCAGGGTGTACCCTGCCTCCTGCCCGATGACAGCTGGGATAGGCTCCAGCAGACCCCTGCGACCCTAGTGAGGAATAAGCAGGTATAGAAAATGGATGGAAATATCAAACAAATAAATACATCAGAAACCTTCTTCAGCCTGTAAACAGACCCAGAGCAACTTCATGACCTATGCTGGAGCAGGGTGTGGCTGGTTGGTGAGAGGCTCTGCATCTACAATAAAATCAAAGAAATTTCTTTCAAAATTTCCACAATATATATCCTGCAAAAAACCCTTTTGAATGATTCAAATTAGACATTGATTATAACTGTGATTTCTGCCAATCATGTAAACCAAGGGCATGCAAACTCCTTCATGAAGCCTATTCCCCATACTTCACTGCAGGTTTCCTGGAAATGTAATCTTAAATAAATAAATGTAACCTTTCACAAATTATAGAGCAAACAAAAACAGAGGATATTCCTTGATTTATTTCCCCCAAATACATTAAATTAATAGTCTTTATTTTTTAGTAAAACAACCTGCACAAATACAGAAAATTTGACTTCATGGACTCATTTTGTAAACATGTTGTAACCAGAAAGCACTCAGAGAGCACAAACCTCTGCTGGGACATAATCCATCTATGTGCATCTGATTTTGATCATCAACATGTGTGTGTGTATATTTTCAAAACCAAAGCTATGACAAAGTTGTGAATTTTTACAACATTTATATATTATAGGAGATGGAGGTTTTCTGGGATTTTGGGATTCAGTTTGACAGGAAGTTTACTCATTCTTGGGTAATATCCTGTCTCTCAAAAAAAAAAAAAGAAAACTCATGGGGATCTGTTGAGTGTTTCCATTGTTGCTAACACACACAAACATACCCTGCTTGGTGGAGGTGCTCCAGTTGTTTTGCAGGATATGAACAGGACAGTTTTCAAGCAGCTAACAGTGATTCAGTGCATCTCTCTCTTGCATCACACACAGCGGCTGAGAGGTCACACATGGGAGTCTGGTCGCATTCTGCAGTTGAGACAGTTATTTCCTCCTGTCATTCTCCGGGGAGCAGCAGCCTCTAAAGCCCTGTGGGAGTGCTCTGCGGCGCTGGGGGCACGTCAGCGGGGTTTGAGCCTGGCTCCAGCAGCCCCCCAGGGGAACAGCTTGATTAATTGAGCTGGCAGATTTATGACGGGGCGGGCAGCTTGTCAGCGTGTGTGTGTGTGTGTGTGTGTGTGTGTGTGTGTGTGCAGGTATCCTCTGTGTTTCTTGTGCAACAGTGTACATTTTTGGAAACTCGTGCGTGCTTGCCGTCCTAAGTGTGATTGTGTCTCTAACCACTTGAGACGTGGGTGTCTCTGTTTTCACATTTGTCTCTGTCCATTTATGTCGGTTCCTGTGTGTGTTGGGGTGTGTGTCTGTACATGTGTGTGTGTTTGAAAAGAAGCTCTCTCCCTCGCCATAATTACAGCTTCCAGGCCTCGGAGCCTGCATGGGGTAACCTGGATGTCAGGGCCGGCCAGACCCTCAGCATTCCCACCGGGGTGAGTCTGGGGTCTGCTGTCCAGTCAAAACTCAGCAGAGCCGCCCGCAGGATTGATGTGCAGTAAGTTGGATAGTCTGCAGCCAAAACATCATCAGGACCTCTCTTTGACTTCGCATTCTTCACCCAGCAGACAGTAGGTGGGTTCATTTCAAATGAGCTTGGATTGAAAAAGTTGGTGCTGTGATAACGTGGCGCAGTCAGATGTTGTGATACACTGAGCAGGATGTACTGTATTTGTAGGCTCATTCTCAGCTGTACATTTTCCAGCTGAAAGTACCATTAGTTTTGTTTATTACACTGTAATATGAGGTTTTGTCCAAGATCTACAGCATCTCAACATTATATAAAAAAACAGTATCTTGACAGATACTGCAGTAGATTTTACACATCTTCATAAGGTCGCGTTCACCTGCACAGACACGTCCATCTGTGACTTTTCCGAGGTTTACTTCACACACTAATGTACTTGTTAGGATCTTAATTGGCTGCACTCAGTGCTTTCCACACAATCATGGTTAACCTTAAACCATCAGAGCTAAATTTAAACCACACCTAAATGCAACCTTAACCTAAGGACCCAATTCCAAACCTAAACTAATTAAGGTTTATTTCTAGCTGGCAGCAAACCAGCTTTAAACCAACATTGGTTCATGCCTTCTCCACAGGAATACTGTGCATAAAGAGGATGAGCCAAGTCTTATGAAAGTGTGTTGGATTTTCGGGACTAAGACAAACTATTAGATGGTTTGGTTGTTTAATGACTGACATGAATTTTTATAAAGGTGTTGTTCATGGTTTCACTTCTTGATGATTTCTTGATGGCAGAACACAAATGAAAAAAGCTTCATATTGCTCAATTACTGAACTAAGAGTATACCATAAAATGTTTAAATGAAGTGTTGACTCTTAGAAATGTAAACATGCTTATAATTTGCTTAAAAAAAAAAAGGTATTCATCTAAATTACACCAAACATTTAAAACGGCATCATAGATTTTTTTTTTTTTTTAAAGTTGACTTGCTGGAAAAAGAAAACAGAACATGAATAGGTTGATTACTTATAATATCAGTTACTATAATAAGAAAAAGTTCAGGATTATTTCATCAAGAGAACAAATCTCATATACAGATTTTATTTTATTTTTTCTTTCAATTTAATGGCTTTCCTACTTCTATTGCTCAAGTGCAGCCACCCTGAGTTAAATCTTTAGCCACTACTGGAAAGAAAAGAGGTTGAGGCACTGTGAGGTAGATTTGGAGGGGGTGACCGAGCACACACACACACACACACACACACAAATATGCAGAGCCCCTGGAGAAATTCCTCAGATTTTTGTTGGGATTTTTCAGAGTGATAACTACTACTAGAGAGCAGTTGAAGTGTGGTGCACAGAAGAATGTTACACTCTGCTGCTTGAGTGTTAACAGAATTACAGTACCTGAGATTGGAGGGACCTGAAAAGCTCTTTTTTTTGGCATCATTATATGGTCCATATAATACCCAAGTTATCTTAGCTATGTGTGCTATGCTGCTGACGAAAACCAACACATTCATAGCTGCACAAAAGCTGCATGGAAAGCTTCATGCTGACACACTCCATGGCCTTTTTGGGAAAAATCTTCCCTCTGAAATTCATTGGTCACCATTTAAAAACCAAGTCCACCCTATTTACTAAGCATCTTAAGATGGCTCGTAACTTTAATACTCGTCCACAGAGTGCTAAATATCATCAAGTGAGGGTTCATTAGAGATTCAGTTTAAAAATTAAGTCCCTAAATGGAAGTTTACACCATCTCACCCATGAAGTAATGTAAGCGTCCGGACTGAGCCCATAACACGACACCCTGTGTGCACAAATTCCACATCATAAATTTTAACTGCAGTATGTAAAACATTTCATTTCCTGTCCTTCGTCTCTACACTCGGAGCTTTGAGGCAAACACATACCAAATCTCTTATAATCTATCCAAACCAACTCAAGGCACCTCGCACTTTAGGGTGGAGGGCCGGACAAGTTGTTTCAAACATTGCAAACATCACTGCAGCTGCTGTTCTTGATGTGAAATTATTTTCTGATTGATTCCTGATCAGTGAAAGGTCTGAAATGCTACAACAAGCTGCCTCTCGTTAATCTTTACATAGTGATATTAAAGTGTTAGACATAAGCAAGAAAAATAAATATTAAAAATAAACAAAAAGCTAGGAACTAGGAAGCTGATCAGCTATGTATATAAAAATAAATAAATGAAAGAAAGTTGTGTGAAATCGAACAATCAACTAATTACAGATTCATTGTAATATTTTATCCAGTGACCTGTAAACACAATATATTCTTCTTAATAGCAAAAAGGATTTCCCTCTCTGCTGCTAAAAAACTTTTCTTCTTTATAAGCCGACTTGCACAAATAACCAGTAGCTTGCATTCACTAAGAATATGACACCGCAACATATGTTAGCAACCTAGTCAGTTGTAGGATGAAACAAAACAAGTTCTTCAACCTACCCTCAAATGTGAAATACTGTGTTCTTTATTGTCACAGTGCCATTATACATGTTTGGTTACATATGGGTCCAAAAAAAAGCTTAATATGTTGGTTATTTAGAGCCAGAAGTGACCATATTTGGATATGAAAAGAGGAGTGAGGAGGCGGGTCTAACCCTTGAACCTGAGGACACTGTCCAATGTGTATGAGACGTGACTTCAACGTTAGTTTCATTAGAGACCAGACCTGTCGTCCTCTTATAGTATCTACTCAACTGCAATGTAATCAACTGGGTTTTTTTTGTTTGTTTTTTTTTTTTAGATGGACCCCAGATCATTGAGAACATGAATTAACTTTAACTAATGTGACAAATTTTTAATTTGAAGTCAATTGGAGCCGCAGTTTTTTTGAGCAAGCCTCCAGTGGCCATCAGGGGTATTGCACTTCCACATTGGCCTCTTTTTTTGAGACCCACTTGCCTCATCCATTTCTATATACAGTGTATGGTGAGGAAAGCCTTAAAAAAGTAGGACAGGTCCACAAAATTAACATTACAGAGTGACAAAAACAGAATAATCTACTACACTAGTCTAATGTAAAAACACATGAAAAGGATATGATAAAAAAAAACAAAAAACAATTAAAAATACATTTAAATACATTGAAATCTATTTCTAAAATTTGTTACTGAAACTTAAAAAAAACACTGTATAGGTTAAGGACATTTTTTTTTATTTTTATTAGTTTTATTGTTTTTACACATGTAAATATCCTTCATGAAATAGGAAAAAAGCCAGAAATTATGCAAGATTTCATGTAAAATTAAACATACAAACTGTATTTTATTTGTGGAAAATGTTTAAAATTTTTACAAGTCAATTATTTTCTGCAATTTTACAGTATTTTTAGCACCTCGGCTGCCAGAAAATCAATGTATTTACTTACTTATATATTTGTCTATTTGCTTACTTATCTACTTATATATTGTACTTTTATACTCCACAGGATCTTCCATCAGAGACAGAGATAAAGTTCAGGAAAAGGCAGTGAATCATTGTCTATTCTGTGATATTATTTGATTAGTTAAAACATCGTCTGTTACAACCTAAACCTTCAAATACATTGCATCAGTAAAACATCACTACTGAACTTTTCTTTACTGCACATGTAATCTCAGCCTTCACCAGCAGAGGCCAGTGTGGTGCCAGTAAACTCAGAAGCAGAGTCCCTTCACATGTGCTCAGGGATACACGTGATACACAGCACTTGTATCACACATTGTATAGTACAGTAGGAGTAAACAATGCTGCAACTCCTGAGCTCTGGAGAAAACGGTGACATGTGTTAGAACAATGGTTTCATTTTGTAGGAGTAAGTTACCATGTTAACTTAGTAAATTATGTTTGTATTCATCTGTCTCATTTGTTTGGGAACAAAGAAGGTACACGAAGAACCGTGTCCCGTTTACCGTAATGAAATAAATGTGCATCATCAGCTTCTGAGTGAAGTCTTCGGTGACCTCTTGGCAGCGTTTCACTGCTCTGTTTGACACTCGAGAGAAATCTGGGAGTGAAATGCAGAAAAGGCCGTCGTACCTTGGAGCATTGTTCTTTTCAACCTTGACATCAAAGCGCACAGCTTCGGCAGGAGATGCGTTTTCCTTCCTTCAGCTGTGTTATCGTTTATGATCGATATCAAACAGACACACCGCATAAATCAAACACAAGCGAGCCCAAATCTCTTTCAAGTACCAACAATCTCCACCGTTCTAAAACAATACACAAACTGTGGCTGTCTGTCTGTTTGCCAAGAGCAAGGAAGTCAGGAAGTATTGGCCAAACATACCCGTTCTGTAAATAGATAGGGCTTAATGCCCGGCACACACATACACACACACATAATACAGACACAAAACACAACCAGCTGCACACACACACACACACACACACAGATGGAGTCACTTGTGTCCACATGCACAGGCAGGCAGCACATTTCCCCCCCAGAAAGATTCACACAAACACAAATGAGCTCGTTCCTGCACGCAAATGTGCGGCTATTCACTCATATTCACACAGAAACTGAAAAACATTTGAGGCAAGCAAACACTGACACTCTATCGCCGCGTTTAACGTCATTAAGTCGGTTCACACACACACACACACACACACACACACACGGGGGGATGTCTGAGGGGCCCCCTGATGGTGTTTTTATCAAACTACAAGCAGAGTGAAGAAGAAGCTCAGAGTGCAGCAGGTTTCTGGGGCCTCAACAGTCTCACATAAAACACATTTTTTCCACATTTAGAGACAAACAGTTTTGTATTTGTGCATAATCAGTGTGAGGAGTTGAGTATGAAAATGTTGCACTAGAACTCTAGACATTTTGTTCAAGATAATTGTTGCATTTACCTGTAAAAAGTTTGACATAGAGCAGATGTGGACTTTGTTCAACTTATATCTATTTATGTGGCAACAAAACAAAGAAAGTTAGTGAGTTGATTTGTGTAAATGATCAGTTAACAAGCACCACAAAGTAAGGAAGCTCTCCAATCATTCATTTAATTGATGGGAAACTACTGAGTAGCAAGGTAACAATGTAAACATACCCAGAGTGCAGGACATTTTCATATAACTGAACATCCATTACATTCAAGCCAAACAAATTCACACTGTGCTGATAAAGCTCCAGGTAGATATCTCTGTATTTTGCAGCATAGTTTTCAGCTTGGTTTCTGTGGTGACATCCTCACACTGCAGCACCAGGGAGGATTTACCAGAACATATGGACACGTTGACAGCGTTGTGCGATTACAATCACTGCCAGGAAGGACAGACAGAAGTTATTTTTGTTTGTTATTTAGTACTTCATAAAAGAACCTATTATAGGAGTGCGTCATGGCCTGAAAGGGCAGGATGCCGATCCCAAACCATAGCATTGTTGTTGGTCATTCTCCATCATCTCTCATGTCCTCTCATTTCTCTATTAAGCCATGAGATGTCCAGAAACATAATCTGCTTTAGAGGAAAACAGATTGTCATACAGTGTACATTGTATTTTTGGATTGTAGCATCTTATTGTTGTAGTTGGTCAAGGTGAAACTCATTTTAGCTGCTTCATATTGATAAATTGAACATTTAATAGATTTTGGGGGAAAAACAAATCAGCTCAGTCTTGATTGTTAATGTTTTTTCCACCCTACGTCCCACAGTGTTCCTCCACCGTCTCTTACGGGATGCTGGGCCACACAGTGTGTCCTCCACTGGACTTCCAGCATCGTGTGTCCTGTCCTTGTATTGTGAACTCCCACTTGAGCGTCCTGCTGATAGGACACTCCCGGGCAGTTCCCAGCGAAGAGGAAACGGCATTTCCACAGGACATCTCTCCGGATCTCTTCATGGACGTGGCGGCGGAGAGGATTGTTTTGTTTTATGGAGTTCTCGGAGATGACCGAAAATTGTCTGTTTTGTTTATCTGCACTTCCCTGCAGTGTGTAGTCACAAAGCTGCTCCATACACACACACACTCACAAACACACACTGCCTCGAGCGCCCGCCGTCCCCTACCACGGGGAACTGTTTGTTTTTTGAACCGCTATCTTTTGTTGGTTGTAGATTTTGTTTTTCAGACAGTGCTCAGAGGGGAAATTTGTTCAGTTTGTATCTACAAAAGTGTGTTTGAGAGAGTCTGCCCTTATCTCGAGGTCCCCTGAGGGCAGGAAGTGACTGGCTGGGAGGAAAAGCTAATGTAATCTAATAGACTTCCAAAAAAGTGCAGGAGGTTGTGAATTCTTCAGAAGCGATGGGATCAGGAGGAAGTGCAGTTTAACCCTTGGAAATGTCAGGAAGGCAGACTGAATTAGCAACAGGTCAAAACCTGCATGCATATTTTTAATTTCCTATATGACACACAGGAAATTCAAAACTAATTTCTTCCATGTCCTTCTACAACTTTTACAAGGCTCTTACAGCATCACAGTGTGTGTCTTGTCACATATTTATCCCACGTCTAATGCAGGCTGGTGCAGGAGAAAGGAGCTGTGACCCCTTTTCCACCAAACAAGAACAGGTGCTAGGTCCATGCTGGTGTTATAGTCCTGGTGGTTAGTTGGTTCAGATCCCGTTTCTCTTATGAACCAGTTTGCTTTTCCACTGGCAAGGAGCCAAGTTGGGGCCACGTCACTGCGTCACCGTAAAAGGTCAGTACGTCACTGCATAGGTAGCTGGTTCACAACAACCTGCCGCTAGCAAGCTAGCTACTGTTAACAAACTACTGTTACCCTGTTACTATCAGTCCATGAAAAAAATATTTTTTTCAGCAGATATTCTAGTTACAACATGATTGAGTTAACAAAACAGTGTTGCATTGCTACGTGTGGTATTTATGCAGTTTTGGGAAATCACGA
>OOFC01048643.1:48684-60565 GCA_900323345.1 Pseudochromis fuscus
AATGCGTTACTGGTTAGAAAAAATAACTAGTACTAGATTACAGGGAACTACGAGACTAACACGTTAGGTTACTCGTCAGTCCAAAATAGTAATTTGAGTACTCTAACGCGTTGCTAACTAACGCGTTACCCCCAGCACTTGCTAATTGTCACCAGTAAACAGCAAAAAATGCAATTTCCAGTGCTGCTCCACACAAACAGAGGATGGAGTATGACACTAATTTATGGCTGCAGTGGGCCCGGTTTGTGATTACACCTGCACATCATCGCATAAGATCTGTTTTTCTTTGCTAAATTAGCCACCTAATGATTCTGACCTGTGCTCTGTGTGTGATGCATTGGTGTGGGTATTTACAGCCAGTCTGGTACAAACAACTTGTGAATGACAGGGGTTCTAATGATGCAGTTTATTATTTCCCCAAAGCACCGTACGCGCGGGGCTACAAACAACCATTTTGACAGCTGCTTCAGTCTATCTGCCTTTCAGCCTGTCTCGCCATATCCCCAACACAACACAGCAGTATGCATCTTTTATCAACAATAGGTTTTGGCACCTTCCATCAGCTTCATCACTGGCTCCCTCTAAATGGAGGCCGCAGAGTCCAGCGGTTTCACGCCGAGAACGAAGGGATCCAATGGAGCGCAGCGAGGGAGGAAAGTCTGCAGGTCCAAGTCTGTTTGGTAAAGACAAAAATGAGCTTCTCTGACATCACCAATGAGTTTGTCACCGGGAGTGTGGGCTGTCGATACGCGGCTGTCTGAGACCACTTCTTGCAACAATGACTGTGTAAGATTGCAATGGATTTTGATCAGGAGTCTAAAGACCTCTGGAGGTGCATCCTGGTGCTGGAGAACTGCGAGTTTCCCGAGACTCCGTGTTTGCCTGCAGAGTCCTAATGGCAGGCACATTACACCTCCAGTGGCTGGGTAAACGCTCTTTTAAAAGAGCACTTCCTCTTTTGCCCGACACATCTCACTGAGACATCTCCTTGACAACCGGCTCAATGCAGAGATTTGAAATGTCACAGTGTTTTACTGTGATTCTTTTTTATCATTATGGTCTACAGAGGAGAGATAATAGATGAGGAGAAAGCAAGAGGACTGGCCTTGCTGTGAGAAAAACATAGGCATCACTTATTATTCGAGAAAATATGGCAAACAGAAATTGAGAGCAACATTTTCTATCAAGCGATGCTTTAGAAAGATTTGGTGCATTATATCTATGAGTTTTCATGCTAAGGAAAGTTTGAGGAAAGCAACATTTTATTTGATAATAAGCCTCATTAGAGCCGCGGATGCTCTATAGTGCTGGTTAGAGTGCATTTCAGACATAATGTCAGCTGCATTATATCTAATGTCATCAGATTAGTGTGTGAATTGCATTAAAATGATATAACCTAATTAAACGGTATCTCATCAGGCAAAAAAAAAAACAGTCAGTGGACACAAAACGAAGAGCCCCATCTCCATGAGACCATGTTTGCTGATCCAATTATTCCTGCCCTATTTGGACAACATGGAAGCAGGGCTGAGCGTATAGGGAGGGATAGGGAGCACAGAGGTGGATTTAGAGCTGGTACTCCATAAAAGCGATGTGAGAGTGAAAGAGAAAAGCCACTGCTGCTGTTGTGAATGCTAAGATGGAGTCTAGTGAGAATAACTTTGATGGGAAGTTGTCGGTAGCCGTGCTATCCCTGCCTTTTTCTTTTTTTTCTCCCCTCCCTCTGATTGCAAGCAACTCATTCCACATGACACTTCGATTAAAGCCTTAAACGGCTGGGATACACTTTGCATACTGTCACGAAACAAGGGATACATCCGCAACGCCTCGCTCGCCTTAATGCTACTTCAAGCCCTCGCAGTAATATCGGATTTTAAAGTATCGCCGCACTACTTTACTTCACAGCTGGAGGCACTTTCCACGAGCATGACTTAGTCTCATACATGCAAACTGCAAAGCCAACACAGTTTTTCTCCTCGGAACTCGGTGTTCCTCGTAGGCTGTGATCGATCGGCCGCGGATCAATCCCTCCACTATAGAGCGCATGGTGGTCATCGCCTGCTGTAACTACAAACTAACAATTTCCAGATTGCTGTAATTCTCTTTGCTGATTTTCTGGTTATCTCCCTATTTATTTCCTCCTCCTAAAACACCCCCCGCCACCTCCATCTTCTCCCAATTCTCCTCCTTTTTCTTGCCTTTCTCTAACTCTCAATCCCCCTGCCTAGCTCCATCCCTCTCCAGGGTGACGTTGCTGAAGGGGTTTCTCTCATTCTGTAATGAGGGATCTTGGATCAATGCTGTCAACAATGCTCCCTCGCTGCACCAGAGATACAGTGTTATTCTGCCCTTGCGGTGGATGCCTGATCTCCAGGGGTGTTAAGAGTTAACTGGGGTATTCTTTCTCCAGAAGGGTGTTAGGGATGTGCTCCATCACGCTCTCCCTCTGTTCTCCACCAGCGCTCCGGCTTCACCCAGTCAGCCATACAGCCGGGGCGTCTAACAGGAGACAGAGCCGACCATTTATTGAAATCTTTTTTTAAATGACAGAGCTATGACCTTTCCGATGCATACGCTCACACAACCATAAATTCTCGCAGATTTCATTTTACATTTCCTCCAAGCGTTCACAACCGAATTACACCTCCACAGCCTTCAACCTACAGGCAGGGATCCAGTATTTTCATCTTCAATTATTACTTTTTTACTTTCAGATCGTACTTTAGCACTTTTCGCTGGCAGATAAGTGATTTGGAGGTTCTAAAAAGGATGGCGTAATCTGTCCTGAAAAACACACACGTTTTGACAGCAGTTTCAAAGGCTGTCTTTTTTTCTAAGCCTGTCATCAATTTCCCATCTGCGAACGGAAAAAGGGAAGAAAAAGACGCAATTCATGGAGAGGTATGTATTGATTAATCACCAACAGTAAGAGCCCTAATGTGTGAGCAATGTGAACCAGTTTGGAAGTGTTGACAGATGAAACAGCTATATAACCTTACCTCAGTGACACGTCCTCCTTCATGCCTTTCTCTCATAATTAGTCATATCCCTGAAAGGGCATGACATTAATAAATTCTGTATTAAATCCACGTGTATAAACTGAAGAGGATTTGAAAGAAAGCAATATTTTTAACCAGCATTGCGCTGACATTCAATAGCTAGTGAAGAGCGGGTGGAGATTGCACTACAGAGGACACAGAAATGATACAGGGGAGGACATCACTGCACCAAAGACAGGCACCGAGCACGTGATACAGGAATTATTGATTTATAAGGCATATCTTTATCCTTACAGTATGCATGAAAGTGAAGGGAACATCAAGAGCATCTCTCAATCACCTTGAGCAATGGAATCAGGTCTTTGTTCTGGGCTTAAACAAAGCATCAACACACTCGCTTTGGTCCCCAAACCTGGGCTAAAAAAATGCTTTTTACTTTGGTCCCCTAAAATCTGAGGATTGTTCCCATAAGGATCAAAGTGTGTATGTATGTTTCAGGGGCTTTTGTGTTTAAGTGTGTGTAGTGTTGAGTGCTTTCCTCAGACTGTGCAAAAAGCCCTCAGATACCGAATGCCACCCCAAAGCATGGGCACTTCTCCTCTTCTCCTTTTATCACCGTACACTTCTTGCTCTCGCTACCCTGCTTACCTGTGACAGGAGCTCCTTTCAAAAGCGCCTCATTGCATTTCAAACGCCAGTGACTCCCACTCCCGTTTCCAAGACTCCCACACAGACGTACACGCACGCAGCTGTCAGCTGCCCAAATACTGTATATCCCCTGGCCTTCTCTCCCACCCCTTCCTGAACTAACTCCTCCACAACCTCGAGTTGTTGAGAAAATAATATTTTATGCATGCCACAGCAGCCCACACACAGATACAGCTTATGAAAGACATACCGAGCCTACTTTCCTGCCAACATTTGTGTGAGTGTCGTGCATGTCTCTGTCTGTGTTCACGTATATTTGTGTGCATGCTTGTTTTTCTATGCTAAATTAAGATATACTTAAATAATGTTCTTGTATTTTAATGTGAGAACACACCGCACAGAGCTTGTTTTGCAGTGTCTCAGGGATCAATATACATTATGTAAATGCTCTCTCCATAAAACTTAGAGGTGCAAAAGGGCATGAGAGTCTAGTTTTGGCATAGGCATCCCGTTCTCCAGAGAATTAATCACAGCAACAGAATCAGATGGAGTCTGCCTACATACCTAAGCATTTGTCAGATCAGGAGAGGACACAGTACAATGAATTTGCATCTGTTTGAAGTGGTATTATTAATTCATGCCAATGAGGCTTTGCATAAGGGAGACTGGGTAAAATTTGAAAGGGGGGAAAAAGTCCCAGTAAGCACAGGGACTGTTTGATCTTGTTACGTCTTCTTGTTCTCGTGCTGCTTGCAGAAACTATATTGTTGTCCAAGCATCTTTGTGTTTACAGTGTGCGCCCCATATTGGCGGGGCCCTTTGGGAACAACAGGCGGCTATACGCGTGGGCCTATCTTATTTAATCAGCATGTGTTGAGCTAAATGACAAGCTATTATCACCGGCCACCCATCGACTACTGCTCAGCTTCTCAAACAGCCAAAGCAAAAGGTCAAACACTGATAATGAGTAGACAGAAAGAGCTATTCCTAATTAGACATGAATGTAAAATTTGAATGTGAAATTAGGCTGCGGCGCATCAGCAATGGCTGCAGCACATCCAACGGGCAATTTATTCCAGTCGTACTCAGTATATTTTCCCCTTGTTCTGCTTTTTTTGTTTTTTCTCAACAGGTGCTTGTGTGTGTGTGTGTGTGTGTGTGTGTGTGTGTGTGTGTGTCTCGACATTTACACTGAAGCATCCGCAGGGTGTACTTGTTGATCAGTTTGCGTGTGTGTATAAGGTTGCCGGTACATGTGATACCCCACATGTGCGTGTGTGTGCTCCTGGTGCCCATGGGTAGTCTGCGTATGTGCTGGCACAGCTATTTCCCCTCGGAGTAGAGCAGAGGGGGGGGCTGGTGTTGAGGAAGGAGGGGTGACAAATATACTGGTGGCACATTATCAGCAGCAGCACAAACACAGGCTGGCAGCATCCCAGCTGTTAAAAGGAGTCTTTATTTGTGTATGTGCGTGACTCTGTGTGTTTGAATTAAGGCAAGAGAAGCACAGAAGGCCAGTGCCAAGTAAGGAGGTTGTGCCTTCAGGGAGAAGGGTAATTACATGAGAGTGCATTGAAGATAAAAAATATTAATGGTATTACGGGTCAGCGGGGTGCTGTCCTTGGGGTGTCCTGGAGACACATATCAAGCATGTTCTGGTTATGCTGTTGATTTAAAATCTATCCCAGAACAAACACTGTAATGCCACACCTCATTTTCCCCCTGTTTCCACATGATCCAATAAAGTCATCATCATCATCAGTGGGTAAAGTAGCCATCTTTCAACCAGAGGGCCCGAGCTCGAGCCCCGGTGACACTCTGCTTAAGTGTCCTTGAGCATTTTTTTTCTCCTAATCCCCACCTGCTCCAGGGGTGCTGTCGTGGTGCTAACCCGCCCTCTCAGCGGAGGCAGCCTGAGCCTCCCCCTCCAGGACCCGGAGCTGCCACAGAAACAGGCTCTGTCCATGGTGCTGAAATTCAACAGTGAGGGAAAGGGAAAAATCCAAACATATGCTGCAACCCCATCGTATACTACATACTAATTGTGAAGGATTTTCAGTATGCTGAGCATCCGCGTTGGAAAAGTGCTGAAATTAAGCATACTCAAAGATAACAGAGTGCATACTAAATTCACTTGTGTTCGAGTGTGCCGCTGATGGACACTATTATCCTACAATGCAGCAGAGGAGCTGTTTGCAGCTGGAAAAAAAAAAAAACGTCAAGCAAACTGTGGATATTGGTGAGAAGGCTTCAGGAATATCACAAAAAAATCAACAAAATCATCAGAAAATAATTGTCTCTCTTGGTGGAATGGTACATTTTAGGAAATACACTTATTTACTTTGATTCAAAAGATTGATGCTGCTCTCTGCTTTGTTCTGTGAATATAAAACTAGAACCAGAAGGGGATTAGCTTAGCTTAGCATTAAACTTCAAACTATGAATGTAGAACAATAGCGTTACAATGTCACAGTCAGACTGATCCATTCGTACTAATCTGTTACTCATGTATTAATCAGTTTTCTGGCATTTCAATAGATCGAGTTACAAACCTTTAGCCTTAAACAAAAGTAACACAAAAAAAATTGCAGTTCAAACTGAATCTGTACCATAAGAGATGGATGTACTCACCATAATGTCACTGGCATTTTGAAGTTAGGAGTTTGACATTAGAACGTGGCCATGTTGGTTTTTTGGAGCAGGAAGTGACCATATTTGGATATGAAGGGAGGACTGGTACCCCTTTTCCACAAAACAATAATGTGTGCTGGGTCCATGCTGGTGCTAGTCCTGGTGGTTAGTTAGTTCAGATCCAGTTTCTCCTATGAACCGGTTGCTTTTCCACTGGCAAGGAGCCAAGTTGGGGCCGCGTCACCGTAAAACTTCAGTACGTCACTGCATAGGTAGCTGGTTCACAACAACCTGCCGCTAGCAAGCTAGCTGCTGTTAACAAACAACCGTTACCCTGTTACTATCAGTCCATGAAAAAAATATTTTTTTCAGCGGATATTCTAGTTACAACATGATTGAGTTAACAAAGCAGTGTTGCATTGCTACGTACTGTATTTATTCAGTTTGGGAAATTACGATGTCCTTAATGGTCGCATATGACGGCGAAGCGCAGCCTCGCTGTAATAATGTTTAAATGGAGGAGTTATCGTGTGCATACAAGTGCTGTTCCTGGTTTTACAGTCTACACTGAGATCCAGAGACAAAACAGTATTTTCATTACTTTATTCTTCTACTAGCTGTGTTTCCATCGTCGCTCCTCCAGCTCCTGGTGTAGTCGCTGCTAAATCGGTGCTGAGCTCTGGTCCAGCAGGAAGTGGGGCCAGACCTAGCCCCTGTTTTTGCAGCTGGGGTGGTTCTCACGGTGGTGGAAACACAACAAACTGGGGCTAAGTCAGGAACTGGCCCTGGAACCTGTTTGGTGGAAAAGGGGTATGAGGAGGCGGGTCTGACCCTTGAACCTGAGGTCACTGTCCAATGTGGGTGAAACTGGAGTTCAATGGTGAATGAGCCTCCAAACCACCTGCAAATCATTGGAGACCAGAGCTGTCAATCAAACTAGCCACGCCCCTAACTCCTCCTCTTTTTGAAGCCTAATATCAACTTAACAATAAAATGATTTTCTGATGGATCCAGATCACTGAGCAGAAGAGTTGAAGAAAAGTACTGAATGAGGATTTTTGAATGGAAGTAGAGTGAAGCCAGAGTTTTCTGGAGCCAGCATCGAGTGGCCATCAGTGGTATTGCACACTATTCCACTTCTGGACAAGCTATTATCACTGGCTTCACTTTTGATTGACACCCAGTGGCTACGTCCATCTTTTACATACAGTCCACGATTGGTACCCAGTCCAGTGTGGGTGTTTTTAGTGGCTGCATCTTTGGGCGTGGCATTAACCAGATGGTTTCTGTCCCAGGATAACAGCAGAACATCTCCTAATAAGGAAGTGCGAAGCTGATGATTTCCTGTAAGCTCTCAAAAAGCTTATCTTGGCCAGAGTTGCGATGCATCACTGGCAGTCTACCTCACTGCGTAAACTTGAGGAATGAAGAGCCAGGAACAGATACTCCAGAAAACTACATCCACACACATTCACTCAGCAAGAATAACAGCAGAGTGATACAGTTTAGGGCAGCTGGGGCTCGCTCACTTATCCATTGACTTTGTCTGCAGAGATTGTCAATGTTGTATCTTGCTCAAACTTTGTGTAACCTGATTCAGTGAATAAATACTTTCTGTTTGTCCCTGGAAAGTTCTCGCCACCACATAATCTGATGTCACATTGTGGGAAGTCTGGACCGGGCCACTGGCTCTTGGCACCACAATCACACCTTTTTGTTAAATTGTTTCTTCCTGTATCTGCATTATGAGAAAGCACAATGGCTATGAGCATACATGCTGTTACTGCAGATAATGCTGGTGGTAAAGAATCTAATCTTTTCAAGGCTAAACATCCCCGTACGGTAGATCAGGTTTATGTTTACTAAGCCTGGACCCACACTCTTTAAATGCATCCCATGAGCAAAGGGAGAAAAATTTAACACAACTGTTGACCAAACCCCGGTACCTGGTTACATTTAGGATATTAAAATGAATAAATCAAAATAAAATTACCAAATGATTTCACTTGTGCTTATGCAGTTACAAGAATATCGTAAGACTCGAGGGATAAATTACAAAAATGGTATGAAGATGGAAAAATGATAGAGTGTGAGGTAACCCCGACACCATAATTCCTCCAAAAATGCTCCATTACTGTGAAGCTGAAGTCTGAATTTGCCAATTTCAGGTGAAAAAGGATGTTATCGGATGAATCGCTTGGATTGAACGAATCAAATGTAATATTGCTCGGGAGCCTTCTTTCCCAAGGATCAAAAATAATTTAAGCAGATTAATAATGTATCGCACAAAAGGTCACATTTCATGTAGTTATATATTTTTTCTGGCTGTTCTATGATCTGTACGACTGAAATCTGCAAAAATCACTCCTGATAAGTTCTTTTTTGTAACATTTTATTCTTCATTCAGGATTCAGCTGTGACTGGCCTTGGAGCCAAACTGCTCTCAGACAGTCTGCAGGTATGTGGAGAAGTTAGGGAACAACAATACTGTGACTTATCAATCCGGCTTTGAATGATCATGTTCCTACGCCTCACAAAGCTCCACGACCGGGGAGGTTTTCTCTTCTCTTTCTACCATATTAAGCAGAAACAGGTGGAAAAATAAAATGGATCGCTTTAAATGTCTCTTTCAACATTTGATGGAGGCATAGCTATGAGTCAAAACAGTTTGATTACCTAACTGTAAAGGCCCTGAAAGCTTACTCTCTCTGTCGGCTTTTGTAAGTGATGGAGTCAACAGGTTCATTTTTTTTCTGCTGCAGAACAGACAGAAAAATCTTTTCATTTTAAACTGAGATGTTTCTTTTTTTTTTTTTTTCTGGTTTGAAGTGGGTGAGACTAATTTGAAGAAATGCAATATTAGGCAGTTCTGAACACCAGTCAGAGTTAATCATCACTGAGTTTTGGATTCTGGATTTTAACTTTAAACTGATTTGTAATCGGAGACTGGGCGGCTGTGGCTCAGGTGGTAGAGCGGGTGGGTGGACACACACACACACACACACACACACACACACACACTTATCGTGAATCATAAGGTCATGGGTTCCATCCCTGGCCCCTCCTGTCCACATGTCGAATTGTCCTTGGGCAAGACACTGAACCCTAAGTTGCTCCCAATGGTGGCTAGCACCTTGCATAGCAGCTCGGTAGCCATTGTTGTGTGAGTGTGAATGAGTGAATGAGTTGCCTAGTGAAGCGCTTTGGGACCTAGCTAAGGTCATGAAAGCGCTATATAAATGTACTCTGTTTACCATAATTCTGATAATGAATTAATAAATATACATTAGTTGATTAATATGGAGGAATTTCTCTTCTTCTTGTCAATGAAAATAGTTCATTGTGACTCCTGCTGTTTGTTTAGTTCATAGACTGTATATAAAAGATGGAAGAAGCCACTGAGCAAATGCAATACCACCGATGGCCACTAGATGCTGGTTCCAAAAAAACTCCAATTATCCCTTTAATTTCGAGGTCTGCACCTGCATCTTTGGATTACCATAATTATGTCACGGTTTGCACAATCAGAAAAACTCCAACGGTTCTGAGAGCTGAGATTTTGTGCTGTACAGTGACTATGGTGTCATTATGGCAATTTCACTACCACTTCTCTCAGAAACAGCTGATTTACTCTATACTATGTGTTGTAAGAGTAATAACAGTGCCAATGGAGCAAGAATAGCAGAAAAACATCAAACCAGATTTTGATTTTTGAGTTTTACTGAACAAAAACACTGCAACTGCAACTGCATGTTAGATTTTGCAGGTTAAATTTGAAATCAAAATAAGCATAAAAAGTCCCGGTGGAAATTTGCAGGCTCAGATGGTAAAGAGTTAACTTCAATTCAAAAATGGTGAAACGTCTTTGCTGCACATTTACTACCAAACAATATATTTTCTGAGACTTTCTGACATAATTTATTTGGATGAACCGTTGGGCCTGAGACTTAAACTTAGTGTTTTTTCTGTCATTATCCACGTTTGCTGCAAATAATAACACTGACTTCACCCATTGGTTAGAGGGCAAGTGACGTGGATGTGAGGATTGAGTTTGGTAGGAACAAAAGCCAAAGTCCAAGTGCAAAAAAGTGCAATACCACCATTGGCCACTAGATGCTGGATCCAAAAAGAGGAAGATTTAGGGGTGTGGTTAGTTTGATTGACAGGTCTGGTCTCCAATGATGTGCAGGTGGTTTCCAGGAGACTCTCATACACATTGGGGAGTATCCTGGGGTTCAAAGGTCAGACCCGCCTCCTCACAGCTTCATGTCCAAATATGGTCTGTCACGGTGACAACACGCAGGAGATTAAATTTAGATACACTCACCTTCCTCATGATGCTGCGTGATGACGATTTAAACTTGGAAAAATGTCACATTATGGAAAGCGAGGACACACTGAAAGTGAAGTATTTTCTTTCTTAAAGTTTGTGGGTGTCATGTTAAGCAGGAGCGCTGTTTTATTTATGGATCATTCTGTATCCTCCCGACCAGAATATGTGTGGTACTGTACAAGAAACCCTGCAGCCTCATGGCAAGTTTGATGGGGAGAAGAATCGAACCTGGAAGTCTGGGGTATTGAGCTGCATCCACATAGCGTGTGTGTGTATATAAATATGTGTGTGTGAGACAGTGGACGCCGAACTTCAAATCACATCCACTGACAATGTGGTGCAGTGGATTTAAATGTTGTGTATCAGGTTGATCCAGAAACCACTAATGACTCCACAGGCGGGAGAGAGAGCACAGTGCTGCTGATCTGTGACGGGGCATCAGTTGGCAAGGTGTTAAACACTCCTCCGTTAACACTTTCACACACAGCTTGTCAGTTTAATAAAAGCCTCCAGCCCTCAGCCGACACACACACACACACACTATAAACTCTACTGTCACTTTGATTTAACCTTGTTAAACTGTTTCACAGATATTTTTCTGAGTGGAGACGGATTTTGCGCTGACATGTGATAGGTGAGTTAATTAAGACAGTGACATTATTAAAGCTAAGAGAGACTGTGGCGTGTTTTTATTAATTCACCACCTGACCTTTCCTCTGGATTCCAGCTCACACCTGATGCCTTTAAAATGACTGTATCGCAGCCTGAAAACATTCACAGGGAAGAGGCAAACACGCTGAATTCAGCTGTTAAGAAATCTCAAACAAAAGCAGCGAAACGTTCCCAGTTTTTGTTTCCGTGTCCTTTTCCTGACTTTAAAGACAGGGTATTATGCTTTTTCCAGATATATTGTACCACTCTATGGCATACTCCAATGACTATGTTACCTTAGGTTGATCTGTAAATGCTGTAAATAAAAAAAACAACCTTTATGAAATTTGCCCTCGCATCATGGCCGTTCTGAACACCTCGATATTGGACTCTGTCTCTTTAAGAGGCTCCGAGCCTTTCAGACACTCCCCCTTCAGCACGCTGTCCACGACGTCATCACAACACTGCTTCTCCATGCCGTATTCACAACTTTCGCTGCGTTGTTTTGGAAAAAAAAGTTATTTTTTATCTTGTTTGAGCGATGGCGACGCAAGATGTTGTACAGCCTTACGAGTACGATCCTGTGTCCGACCCGGAAAGTGCATTTTCTGATGAACCA
>OOFC01048644.1:3783-19791 GCA_900323345.1 Pseudochromis fuscus
GATTTATATGGCGCTTTACTCTGGAAGTCCAGACTCAAAGCGCTCGTACAGAGACCATTATTCATTCACACCCATTCATACCGGTGGTGGTAAGCTAAGCTAGCCACAGCTGCCCTGGGGCAGACTGACGGAGGCGTGGCTGCCAGTTTGCGCCTACGGCCCCTCCGACCACCACCAACCCATTCATCCAACATTCATGCAGGGCAATGTGGGTAAAGTGTCTTGCCCAAGGACACACCGACAATGACTGGGAGGAGCGGGAATCGAACCACCGACCCTTCGGTTGGTAGACGGCCGCTCTACCACTGAGCCACTGCCGTCCCATTAACATTAAGGAGAGGCGGCCTCCTCTCTGTTCCCTGTCTGCTTCTCTTCCACGTTGATTACGCTGATATATAGTCCCCTCGGAAACATGATGTTCAATTAAAAAAAGGTCCACCACGCTATCGATCATCACAATTGATTAACAAGATGAAACAGAGTGAAATAGAAACACGATATGCCACAGTTTCTGCAGTTTAGGAAGGCAGGATGCAATCTTTTGGTGACTTACTGGCATGTAAAATGATATTTTTCCCTCTTCTTGCTCTATTATTTCCAGTGCTGCAGTGTTTTATCTGTGAGCTCACAGAAACACATACTAGTCATTCCTGGTAGTGCCTCATTGATACATAACCTCGACCAGTGGTATTGGCTGATTTAGCTCCCAACAGATATGTAGCTGTCAGCTGACTAGTCCGTCAAACTACAACATAAAACATTTGTAACATTTTCCAATACCAGTGATTTCTGGTCGGTGACGTCTATCATCAGAGTAACATATTTCAGAAATGTGCTCTCCAAACTATAACTTAAAGGGAAATCCCAGTTTATTTTCAACCTGGTGTATTTCCCGTTGATGTGGTGATTGTTCTCCTGTCCTATCTTTGTAGGTTTGTGTAACCCCCAACTCTCTACAACGGACGTATAGAGCACAACAACCAGCTGCTGTTCCCCTCCATCTTCCACATCTTCATCTTCCACATCTTCATCTTTCACTTCATTCAGCTCCACTGGACTCCAACAAATACAGCTAAAAATCAGCTGAAATCACCTGGGACCATCCTCATATTGGTCCACGGGATAATTCAGCCCTGCCTTGTATTCAGTTTCCAGAGCACATGGAAACCAAGCAGCACCCCTGAACGACCTTTTAAAATACATGAAATACTTTGACCGACAGGGTTGTGAGGGGGAGGGTGGATCCTCTTCCAGCTGACAGCGAGGTACCATCCGCACAGGTCAGCAGGTCATCACAGGACCAACACACACAAAGAGACAACCTCACACACTCACGTCTATGATCCGTCTACACTCCCATTAACCTGGTGGGTGTGTCTTTGTGGGTTTCTCTGGTTTCCTCCTAGTTCACAGAGAACCTGGTCCACACTGAAAAACCCTCTTGCTGTGAGCTGATGGTTTGACAGCAGAGTGTGTGATGGTGTAGTAGTTTACATTGTTCTGAACAACCAGCACAGAAATGACTCATTTTCCTTCTTTGTGACCATGATTAAAAAACTGCTGACTGAAGGAGAGAGAAAAGTCTTGGCCGTGGTTAAAATAAATCAATGCTGACAGTTGGAGCAGCAAGTCTTTCAGAAACAAATCACGTCAGGTCTCTGATGGACACGTTGGCTGTAGAGCTCAGAGAGCTACGGTTTTGTTGGGCATGAATCTAAAAACCTAACCAAGTGGACATTGGTTCTAAAGCTGTTTTCAGTTCAACTGGTGGTCAACAGCTGTTCCCAGCACAGCTACACGTGAACATGTCAACAGCTCTGTCACAGGACAACACAGATCTGCAAAGTGCAAGTGTTTCAGGGTGTGACTGACTATCTTTGAGTGTTTGAACAGGAAATATGTAGAACTGTAACAGTGTGTCTGTATAATTCAAACAAGACGCTGCTGCAATGTCTGAGTCTGCATCATATAGATTAAATACAGTGTTTCACACAAGCCCACTCTTCACAGCTCTATGCACTCAGCCATGAGCTGCTGATGTTGAGGATACAGCATCTGACCACTTAACACAAACCTCCAGTTTATGTCCTTCATCCAAGGTTATGACGAGTGTCTTCACTCCAAACAGGATCCATCTTCTGTCCTCAGCCTCTCTCTTCTTGCTCTCAGTGTGGTGGGGCTGGTCCAGGATGCTCCTTGCAGAAAGTGTATTTGGTGTACAAAAGATCAGAAACACATCTTTAAAACACAATTTACATTTGCTCTTCTCTCCACACAAACCACAGCTCCCAGCTCTCATCCTGGTGTTTGTTGTTTTTACCCACTGGACAAAAACAGACCATCCTGCTGGGTATGTTTACCCAACATCTTGTCAGTCCAATACTAAACCACTTCTGGGTGAAAACAACACTGTTGTTATGGTGTGTAGCACCAACCTAAACATTGCTGCAGACCCAGTCCAGCCCTGATGGAGACCATACTCCCTGATGACAGTGTCCTCTTTCTGCAGGCTGATGCAATGACACACTGCCAACATGCTTCAGGGATGGTTTGAGGAACACAGCAACAAGCTGAATGTGGGTGTGTGGGATTTGCTGGACAAACAGGTCTGACTGATGAAGGCTCCACCACTTCAAGGATCTGCCTGATGCCACAGCACACCTTCAGAGGTGTGATCAGTCCAGACCTCAGTGGGTCAGAGCTGTTTTGGTGGAAAAAGGACATATTAGGCAGGTTCATAATCTTAGGGTCTGTTGGTGTGTATGTTTGATTCAAATAATTTGAACCTACTTCTTCTGATATTTTCTTGATGACTTTTTTCTCCTTTATAATTTTGGATAGAGGACAGTGGAGAGAGAAAGGAAACAGGTAGAAGAGTGGAGTGCAGTTAACAGCCATGGGCTGGATTTGAACCCATGACCGCCACCTTGGGGGGTGATTATAGCCCCTGTCTGTGGGTTGCCTGCTCGGTGGGCTGAGCTCTGGGTGACACTTCTTTTTGATATTGTCAGTAAGGTGTTAGCCTCTGTCAGTAACTTGAGTTTGTTCTTTCTTTTCATTGATTCACCGTCTGTACCACAGCACTTATCCAAGAGAATAAAGACGAGGTCCACCCTGTACAGGTCGTCATCCTATCACATGGCTAACTATCCACACTCACCTCAGTAATCAGTTCACCTAACAAGTATATCTTTGGACTTTGCCATTTGAACCACAGTCACCTCTCGGGCCTTTCTGTGTGGAGTTTGTATGTTCAACCTTTATTTGGATTTTATCATCTTGGTCTTCACTGATAAGATGCTGTTTTCTGTGAACAAGGCTGATCTTTGTGTGTTTCAACAACACAGTCCTCTGACTATGTTTCCACTTCTAGTCTACATCACAAGTGGGAGTTTACCAGGTATTTGTGAGCTTGTTTCCTCCTTCCAAGTCACAGAATCACATACAGGGGATTGTAATTTGGTCAAACACGTGGCTCTCTGTTAAAAATTACACTTATTGTTCATAAGGAGTCAAAGTGAGCTGAAAACCTCATGGCATCTTTGCCACTGATTGGCCCAGAGGGGTGTGTGGGTGGGAGGGGGCCACATCATATACAGAACTACGTGTTTACTGCAGTGTAGCAGAACAAACAAGGAAAATTACATCCGGCATCACAACAATAACAACTCTGATTATTTCAACTTCCAAAAGTGTTGTTATTATCAGAATCCTTATTATTATTGTTGTGATTATTATTATTGTTATTGTTGTGATTATGTCTTAGAGTTTTGGGAGCTACAGCCAGGAAGGTTTAAGATTCAGTTCAACAGGATGGATACAGGTTTGCACCCTGAGGTTTAGATGTTACTGATGTCAGGACACAGGTCTGATGCAGGTGGATGATAGTGTGATGTTGTTTTGTGTATTGTTACGTTCTCTGGTGACAGAAATCCTCTGTGAACGCCACTGTCCATTTTTTCCTGAGATAACAAAAACAACAGACCACACACACTTTGAACTGCTTTCCACCAGCCCACCTTTGGATCATTACCAATAATAATAATGAAAACAATAATAGATTTTATTTGTAATGAACTAGTTTGAACTGTTGAAATCTGAAATTTGCCATCAAAAAATTCTGTTTGGCTGATCTGCTATGCTGTGACATAACTATGCTCATAACATTAAGTCATTTTTGTTCTGTCCAGCTATTACCACTATTCTAGACTAATATAGCACACTGCAAGGATCAGAGTTTAGTCCATAGTTGGTATACTTTCATCAAGCATCTGTAACAGTTATACTTCAAATACATTGAACCAATTTTATTTAATTTCATTCTGACATACTTTAGTGAAGTTCTTTTGTCATTTTGATTGCCTTAAAAAAACCTATTTTCCTCGACAAAGCTCCTGTTTTCTTTATTGCCTCACTGTGGGGTCCCTGACACTGATAGAGACGATGATGAGGACTCAGATATGACATCTTTCACTTTCCAGCTCCTCCAGTTTCTGGCTTGTCTGAACCTTGGCACTGCAGCTGCTGGAGTCAAGATGAGTGTCGACAGGGAATGCAATAACAACAGAAGTTGATATTTGGAATCATATCAGACTAACAGGAGTCATCTCACAGCAAATCAACAAGTTTAGAGAAAGATCAGAGTCTTTTTTAATAATTATATGGTAAACCTAGTCATTCGGGGATATAACTCAGAGCAAACTCTTTTTCTCAAAGTCCTTCTCATTTGAAAAGATGCTTGTTGGAGCAGGTCTATTTCATCCCTCCTGACCACCAGAGGCGGGGCTTTAATCACTGAATGTTCCCTTCACACATGTGCAGTTCAAGTAGTAATACCAACAGAGTCGCACCTGTGACCCTCGGGTGACCAATCAGAGGCTACATGGTCCGATGACATCAGGGTTCTGTTCCTCAGTTCTTCTTTCTTCTCCTCTCTTCAGTTTATGCTGCATGTGTGTTACAGCTTTGGATCAAAGACATACATAGCATTTTACAATATGTCCACGTACGTCTCTGGTAGCCCCGTGACTGCTCTGTAGGAGGAGCGAGCCTCCGCCCTCCAGGGGCTGCGACGCTACTCTTCACTCGTGTTTTTCTTCATCAACGGGTAAGTTTGTTTCACTCACCTCTGCTGGGTAGACAGCGTGGGTGCTCTCTTCCTCCAGCCTACGGTGGCACAGCAATCAACTTTTGTTTTTCAGGTTAGCCTGATTTTGTTGTTTTGATAAAGTGTTGTCATTATTTTTTAGCTTAATCTAAGCTGGTGCAGAGAGTGTTGGTCGCTTTTCTCCCGACTTTGAATGCTTATTTCGCCGAGGTGTCCTCTTTTTTTTGTTTGCTCATTAGCTATGAGCAAACAATTACTGTTACTGTAACTTATTACTAACTGTAACTTATTACTAACTGTTAGGATGCTTATATTAGGTTAATTTTAGTTATTTTGAGGGTTCATTGTAGCTTTTAGTAATTTTTGTAGTAGGCCTATTTTAAACACTAACAATAAAGCCCTCTCTCATTTGTTGGCTCTTCAGTTACTTCTTCTCCCCCCTCAGCTAAAAGATCCAGGTTTGGGGGTTTTTTTCCCCTTTGATTGAATAAACATTTGAACTTTGCAATCATGTCTTTGACACCTGTGACCTTATTAAATTTACGGTGTACTTCCTGGGGTGTAAGTCCTCAGGTGGTGTGGTTGGCTACCAAGGCTAATAAAACCTGAAGCTCACTCCCTGCCACACATCTTTCAGTTTCCCCACAGTAAGTTTTCACTGAGCAGCCTGACGTCAGTGTTTCAGATGTTGGTTATTGTTTTAAACAAACTGATGACACTGCATTTAGCTATTCAAGAAAAAGCATTTTGTTTAGACCAGTGGTGCCCAACGGTGGTCCTCAAGAGCTGCTATCCTGTATGTTTTAGATGTTTCCTCTTCCAACACCTGATTCAAATGACCAGCTGATCATCCAGCTCTGCAGAAGCCTGATAATGATCCTGGTCATTGAATCATTGTTCACTGACAGTAAAGTGCACTGGGACTGACAGGTGAACTGTGTTTCCACATTTACAAACCTGGTTACTGTGATGTCCTGCAGTACACAGTTGGCTACTCCTTTTCTGCAGCACAGTGTTAATTACTGTGAACAGAAAAAAGGTCACAGTAATTTTTACAATACAATGTAAAAATCAGCCAACTTCTCCAGATGACATGGAGTACTTCCAAAATGAGTATGTGTGCGACATTCCCCTTTATAGAAACATCAGTGTCAGACCAAGTTCCCACCAGAATATTAAAATCTAACATATTGGAAGAAATGCCATTAATAATGAGAGGTGCTGCCAGTGGACCTTGAATTTTACAGGCAGCCATTAAACAATGAATTGGTAAAACATGCCACACCTTGTGCAGGAGTGAGGATTGGACCGGTGATACAAACACAGCAGCTCTGTCTCCAGGGCCTTCAACAAGCAGCTGAGGTTCAGTTTTGACTGCTGATTTGGGACATCATTAGTCCCCTCATGGGCAACACCTCTCCGACTTTGGATGGTCCCGTGTGGTCTCTGGCTGTTTCCTGGACTCTGGTAACAGGGAAACATTTTGTTTTGGCTGTTCTGGATTATGGCATCTCCTGTGTCCACAGTCCTGAGGTGGGACTCTGACCAAGCCGAGCTGGGACCCACTGCTGCGTCATGGGACGGCTTCAGTCAATATTAAAGCGGCTTTAAGTTAGAGAAAGTGTTGGGATCAACCCTTAAAATATTCAGTAATATAGAATTCTGGTCAGGTACCTAAACATGTTGTATAATGGCCTCTACGATGTGTACTTAACGCATCAAAGTCCATACTCCACTCAGAAAGAAAACAATTGAGCACATTCCCCAAAATGGTGAAGTGTTCCTCTAATGAGATGCATAGAGTGTCCCTCGCCTCGGCTGTAACAAACAGCATTAAAAGCATCCTCCATCACACAATGATTACCACACCTTCCACGAGACTCTTCAGGATTTGGCAACAAAAGACTTTTAATGAGACCTAATTAATGACAGCAGCGGTAGAGACAGTTCCTTTAGTTACCTTAATGACTGATGCTGGTGGTCTTGTAGGTACAAAGACCCCGGGGATCTGGGATGGAAGGATGGAGAGAGGGACTTTATTAAACTGATGAAGGGGCTTGACAGTAAATCCAATTGAGCTCCACAGCCTCGCCAGAATTATTGGTTTTCTGCTTCCTTGCTGGCATTATCTGGGTGTGCTCAGCACCCAGGGAGCCATTTGGGCGGTTGAGAAAAATAAATCCGAGATAACATTAGGCATTATGGGGCAATAATGCTTAAACACGTCTATTCCTTCCTTTTCATTAATAGAATAGTGTCCCAGCTCAGTCATACACATTGATATGAGGTTTTTTTTTTTTTGGAGCAGAGACACTGCACTTCCTCCCCAGCTTTATTTCCATTGTTGCAGCAGAACACTTTAGCCATGATTAATGAATGTATTCTGAAGTGACTGAACTCGCCTCCAGCTAACTGGAACTCTTTAGTTAAGCTCTCTCTGATAGCGCCCCCCCCTCCCTGAAATATGCCGGGGCAGATCTATGACCATGCCCACCCCTTCCACTATTATGAAATGAGATTGTACCGAGCCACTTCTAAACAGCTCAGCTGTTATTGTTATGTCTTTGGAATAGCAGGATTGGAGGGTGCAGGTGGGAGCTGGCATTTACCTCCATGAGGCTGCTCGTTTAAAACTCAATGAAAGAGGAAAAGTGCTGAGTAAAGTGTTAAGTGGAGGAGGGAACATCTGTGATGCTATTTTTCTGTGTTTAGCTGCATAGTGTGTGTGTGTGTGTGTGTGCGTGTGTGTGTGTGTGTGTGTCTGTGTGTGTGTGTGTGTGTGTGTGTGTGTGTGTGTGTGTGTGTTTTGTTCCTGTAATCTTCCATAACACTGTGATTGCTTGGAAAGTTGTCAGTGCTATACATCATGCAGTCAACAGTTTTAAAGTCACTTGCTGTTATGTTGTTCCTTGGGTTTAAAACAATGGGGAAGAAGGATTCAGTCCTCATGAAGGGTCAGAAAACAGGTCTTCATTCAACATATGAAGATGTCAGTCCCCTGTGATGTCACATGCAGGTTTTTATTAGCACTATCAAGGTTTAGTCTTTGTTTAACATCTGTATGTGTTAGAAACTATTTGAATGACTAACGGACCTGAGCCTGTTGCATGTCTGTCAGCCAGTGCAGTGTGTCTGCTGACAGGGACATGCAGGATGACAGCTGTATCATATGTATGGGCTGAACAGCAGAAATGCAACATGTGTGTGTCTGTTATCCTGTTTGCTGTTTAACTTTATACGTCACAAACCTGGCAGCACTGCTCACTCTGACAGCAGACTGGATATCAAAGATGGACGAGGCCACAGGGACATCACCCGTTGGTTTGTGGACAGACCCAGGACCGTCAACAGCTTGTGTTTCTTTGTAGCCACATTTGAGGCTGGGGAGGAGAAATAGTTGCATCATATATTTAACAATTACACAATAATTTAGTATTTCTACATCTAAGGGTTAAATGAGTGAGCTTTAGAGGTGTCACAGGGGGCTTTTTAAAATCTCATCTTACTCAGAACAAGGCTGCTTCCAGTGTTAATGCTAAGCTAACCACATTCTGACTACAGGTCTGTATTTACCATAGACTGTATATAGTGTGACATCACTTGATGGCTTGTAAACTTCTGTTTTAAAGCCGAGCGATCGGCATTTGAACAGAACCACGTTGGTTTGTTGGAGCCAGAAGTGACCATATTTGGATATGAAGGGAGGAGTGAGGAGCTGGGTCTGACCCTTGAACCTGCAGACACTGTCCAGTATGAATGAGACTGGACTCCAGTGGTGCTCACAGTGGACACCAGGCAACCACACCCCCAAATATTCCTCTTTATGAAGCCTTTCTGATTTTTTTTTGTCTTTTTCCAGATTACCCAACAGATCACTGAGAAGAACAGTTGATCTAATGTCAGAATGACTTGTGGGAAAATGTATTGTATAATGTCATGTATTTCAGGATTGAAAATGACCAATTTTGAGCCAGAGTTTGTTGGAGCCAGCATCTAGTGGCTGTTGACTGTATTGCACATTTTTTCACTTCCACATTGGCCTCATTTTTTAAACCCACTTGCTTTGTCCATTTCTGTACACAGTCTATGGTATTTACATTATAAAGTGTATATAAAAGCTGCCTGTAGCCAGAGTGATATCTTTCTTTTGTTTGTGAACTCATGTCACAAAACCTAAAGTGAGGTCATATTGAACAGAGAAATGAGCCACAGTAAACTACAGCAGGCTGTCAACATGTTTATTTCTGCTGTGAAGTTGGACCATTGGAGGGCTGTTTAGATCACCTACATGGTGCAGCCTCTGTTGTGGCCGTTGGAGGAACTGGACGTGGAGGATCACCTCCTTTATTCTTCAGCCCTGGAGGTTCCTGCTTGGCTCCTCCAGCGAACACAGAGTTCACCAGCAGGAGGCAGTGTGTCAGTGAGGAATATGAAGGGGAAAGAAGACATCTTTATTTTGTCATTCTACATGCTGCACACCCTGCACACACTGTAATATTAATAGCAGGAATCGAACCACCGCTTTCAGTTGGTAGACGGCTGCTCGACCACTGAGCCACTGCCGTCCCCTCTGCACACTCAACAAAATGTCACCTACACCCCACAAACACAGGCCCACACCAGTTCACACACATACATGCATATAGGGGCCTCGTAGCATGTGTGGAGAGGGCATAGAGTGAGGGTGCTGCCATTTGTCCGGCGCAGTTGAAGGGGGGTCGGTACCTTGCCCAAGGGCACCTCGGCAGTGCCCTGCAGGTGGACCGGCCCCATCCCACTGTATTTTTGTGTGGGCTGGGTCTTGAACCGGCAACCATATGGTTTTAAAAAAATGATTCCTCTATGGATTTAACCTCCAGCACAAACCATCCTTCTGGATCTGTGTAGGTTCAGGTGCTTCACTGTCAGAGTGGCTCTCCTGTTCAGTGGTCCTGCAGCTGCAGCTTCCACAGGGAAAACAGAAAGGAGATGAACAATGACTGACACACTGAGAAGAAAACAATATGCTGACCGCACTTTAAATGCACCTTCCTCCTGTAATAAACAAAGTACTCACACTAGCAGTTCTCCAACTGTGCAGCAATTTATGATTCAGCCCCTTGTTCAAAAACACTTGAAACCACTCCCCCTGACCTAATGGTGGCAGTAGTTATGATGTCTGTGGATCAAAGGATCAAAGGTAGGAGTCAGTAGGATCCATCCACTAGGGCAGTTGAATGTCTATACCAGGAGCCCCCAACCCTGGTCCTCGAAGGCCCCTGTCCTGGATGTTTTACATGTGTCCCTCTTCCAACACCTGATTCAAATGATCAGGATCATTATCAGGCTTCTGCAGAGCTGGATGATGAGCTGATCATTTGAATCAGCTCATCAGGGGGGCTCTCGAGGACCAGGATTGGGCACCCCTGGTCTACACCAACATGTCTCAGCAATTTGAAGATTGTCATAAAGTTTGGTTCAAACTGGTTTGTGATTAAATTAATTTCTGTAATTGTGGTAAAAACTCAGTCATGAATGATATTCTGTCTCAGGTTTAGATGCATGAATGTGCACAGAAATGAATTCTGACCATCAGATTTCAGGATGTTGGCTTGAAGTTGAAGTAAGTACTCAAACATACTGTAAGTCAGTCCCCAACCACCGGGCCAGGGCCCGGTACCAGTCCATGAGACATTTGTTACCGGGCTGTGCAGAAAGAATCAATGATTGATATGAATTCCGTTGTATTGATCATTATAGTCTGAAAGATGTTTTATTTTGAAAAACGACTGGATTCTCTCCGAATCAACTTTCGTCTGTGTCTCTTGACACGTCAGTACGGTTGTCTTGGTCATGTGATCAGACACGTTAGTCAAGATGCAAACAAGTCCGCAAACTAGTGAAAAGGAGTAAAAAAAAGTAAAATAAAATAAAAACGTCTTTGGAGAGATTCTTCACAAAGGGGAAACTTTTTTCTTTTTATTCAGGTCGTGTTATTTTATTTTTGCTGTATTTATCTCCCACACCTTGAACCATAATGCATCAAACTGGCCTGTGGTGCAAACAAGGTTGGAGACCACTGCTGTAAGTCATCTTCCTGTTGGACATCAGCACTGTAACACACACACACACACACACACACACACACACACACACACACACACACATGCAGACATGACGGTTTTCTGTTTGTTTTACAAACTTTATGCAGTATTTTTTTTCATGTAGAGAAAAATGGACTGTAAATTTATCTGGTTGGTGAAACCTTTAAATTGTGTAATTTTATGTAGATTAGTTTGTTAAGTCACAGAGAGTTATTTTTTTACATACATGTGTAAATATCCTTCAGTAAACATTTTAAAGTAACAATTTACACAAAATTCCATGTAAAATAAAAAAGTATAATCTTAAGCAAAACAATCAACAATAGGAATCATATTCTGGTAAAACTAAAGCCAAGTGTGTGATGGACAGACAGACTGACAAACCAACCACACATTGGACTGAAAGACATCACCACCGTGACGCTCTGAGAGACAAAACTCAGCCCAGCGGAGTAAATGAGGACTCCAACACAGAGCTGTAGCTAACACCCACAGCTACATCTAAAGAGAACTGTAACCATGGTAAAGTCTGAAGGTAGCATCTGTCACATTTGCTGTGCTACTCAAGGCAAATGACAGGCATAAAACCCTGGCAGCAGAAGCCATCACAACACCTGTGCCGTTTCTGATGAGGGCTGCAGACGATGTGCCAAATCTGTTGAGGTGCAGTTTTGCAGCCCGTATGTGCGGGATGGAAGTACAGGCTGCTGGAGGAAGAAACTGCAGCCAATGCATCATTACCATGTGTTCGCTTTTCTGAGTTCCTCCAGTAAAGTGAGGATTTATGGTTCTTCCTGTGTGTTTTAGTCAGAAAACTGCAGGGTTCTCACTCTTCCAGGACATTTTCTGTGAAGGAGGCCTGGTGTGGTCAATGTGGATTAGTAGCTACTTCCTGTATAGTATAGTACACACAAAGAGAAATGCAAGGTGTTATAGAATTGCATAGTATAGCATGTCGCACAAAAATCACTGTGTAATGAGTCATACAAAAAAAGCCACACAGTACGCCATAAAACATGTGACACACTTTAGTTTATTTCTCAGGAAACTCAGTCGTTTACAGGATATTTCACTTGTTTCTCTCATTTCCCAGGACCAGAAAAATTGGTCAGTGGACACCATGATGTCTGCAGGGTGTAATATATAAGGACAACTACATTTGTATTGATTGTGACCTTAGTGGTAAGTGTTGGTTGGATCTATGACCACAAGGGGGAAAATTAAAAAAAAAAAATGTTGATGTGCTGGAATGAAGTGCTACTAGTCCAGTTCAGCATCAAGTTCAGGCTTGAAATAAAGAATATGACGTCTGATGACTGATGATCAATGGCATGAAGTACAATGTAAAATTGGTAGAGAACACCATGGTGCTGAAAGGTTTGTCCCACTGAATCCCACTCAGAGCTTCTGTGTTAGTTTCTCCAAGACTCAAGTTGGGGCAGAATTCTAATCATTGAATGAGAAGGGGTCAAAGGTCATCAACCAAGAATCAGTCAACAGCTTGAGAAAAGTCCAACAGGATGTTTGTGCATGGGAGCAGATGGTCACCTTTGTCATGGATGACGTGTGAAATCATGCACAAACTGTGTATGTGCCATACTTTGTCACTGAGAAATCTCCATGGCAACCATGCAAACTTGTGATGTTAACGGTCACACTAAAACAACATTTTGACAGTAACTTCTGTATCGGGATGTATTCCCAGCAAAACAAGATAGGTAAGTGAGACAAAGCATTTGGAAGAATGTGATTGGACACTGAAACACAGCAAAACAACATAACTAGCTGGTTAACCTTACTAGATAACATCAGTCATATGTACTGTAGCATCTCCCCAAAAAGTAGTTTCTAACTGAACCCTTTGTAACTCTCTAAATCAGCATTTTGTAACAGAAGTACGTAATGATCCAGTTCTACTGATCACTACCACAGCTGCTGCTCTCTCAGTGTTTCCTGTGGAGGAATCTGAACTGTGCTGCCAACAGCAGGTTGATTGACAGGTGGATGGAGGAATACTATTGGTTGATTTTTCATTTCAGGCCGACTTACATAAAGCAGGGAGATATGATTGAAAAGCTGTAACAAAAAACAACAAAAAAGTTGGAACATGACTGAGGTTAGACTCGGGACTCTCTCACAGCCGGTAGATTGTTTGGTTTTAGTCTGATTTTTGCTAATGACAAATGTTAACACTTGATGTAGTGAACCACATAATAAGCATGCAGTTAAAAATAACGAGACAAAGAAACACAGCAGGCCTAATGGGAGAGCTTGTTGGGCAGTTTTGCTCTGAGTCAGGGATGCTGTTCTGGCTCTGTAACATCCGTGGCTAATACTGTCTCTAAACAGCTGAGGCCCTTCAGGCTACACACACACACAGCTTATCAAATTATGGAGCAATGAGGTGTGAAAAACAGCCAATGCAAAAAGAAACTTTCACACTGAGTCGTTCACAAACTGAGCCACCAAGCTTTTCTCCCTGGCAGAACAAAGGCAGCCCCAACGCCTTTGTCTCCTTCAATCTGTTGGAGCTGCTGAGTGAAAGACTAACAGCCTGCCAATGCTTCTCCACAAGTGCAGAAGAAACTCATTACAACTCCAGCACTGCCGTCCATCAGGCGGTGGGGACGGCTTCAGGGATTAGCGACTTCGCTGAGGCCTCACCTCCCCTGGAAGGATTACTACAGGATCATTTCCACATCTGGAGGATCACAACACATCTGCCAGACAGTCTACACAGAGCACCTTTTGTTTGTGGCTTTCTCCCACTCATCAGCAGTAGGGATGAGTTTTACCTGACAAACAGGAGTGAGACAAAATATCACTTCCAACGCTTCAAACACCATCAATTAAAGAAACAGGATATCTCCCATGTCCATTCAATACAATCTGCTGAGGATGCACAGGAGAACAGAGGAGGCAGGAAAAGGTGACATTTTTAAAATAAAAACATTTCTGCCAATTCAGAATATTGTAGAAACACATCATGAATATGACGTCAGATTGTTTCTGAGTTGCTGTCCTACACTCAGGTGCATGCAGCCCTGGGCTTGGCTCCTCCCTGATAGTTCGGGCTATAAAAGCCACCTCAAGCTCATTGTTCAGCCTGTGACATGCCTCCTGGTGGGGGGACATGGTGTTTGGTTGATGGTAGGTTTGTTTTTTATTGTGTATTGGTTTGGGTGAAAATGATGATTTGGAGTTGACTGGTTTTCTTGTGTGTAGCTGTACGGTGTGTTGCTCCCTCCTTGTCCTTATCCCAGCCCTGGTGGTGGAGTAGGAGGAAACTGTGGACACAGGAGCAGCATGGTGTGGTACATATTAACTGTATTTTGGTCAGCTGTTTTGCCCTTTTGGTTACCTTTGTTTCTGGTTTTGCCAAGTTTAGTTATATTGATTTTTGCCTCATTATGGTTTGAATTGATATTTTTAACTGACAGAGTATTTGTTATTTTGGTTTTTGTTCCTCTTAACTGTCTCACTTTTCTTCACAGCAGTCCAGTCACTGCAATTTGCTTTAATTCAATAAAATATTTAAATTTTGTATGAAGAACACGTCTGTGACCCTCCTCTTCAGTAACGAGCCTGTGAGCTGATTACTCCAGGTGGCGTTGTTGGATATATCTTCAAAATTAATTCCAACGTTACCCTGCCTGGTGCGCTACATAAGAACACATTTAATACATTTCATAAAACAGTGTTGGTGAATTAGCACCAATGTAGCTGAAGGACGTGTTTAGCATTTCTCTACTGTACTACAGTGCACACATGAGCAACACTGCTCAACATTTTTCCAATAAAAACAATAGTGGGGGAGTTGGGATTGTAACACATGACATTACTGGTACAGAAAGATGTGAGGTTACAAAAAACGAGTGAGAAACAAACCCAGAGAGAAACATTCAACACAACTAAATACACACTAATAACTCCTGTTGAATCTACCATTAAAGCAGTCTGCTCCGAACTCTAACCATGTAGCTTCCCTCCATCATCCATCCATCCATCATCCATCCATCATCCCTCCATCCATCATCCCTCCATCCATCATCCATCATCCATCATCCATCCATCATCCATCATCCATCCATCCATCATCCATCATCCATCATCCATCCATCATCCATCATCCATCATCCCTCCATCCATCATCCATCATCCATCCATCATCCATCCATCCATCCATCATCCATCATCCATCCATCATCCATCCATCCATCCATCATCCATCCATCCATCCATCCATCCATCCATCCATCATCCATCCATTGTCCATCCATCCTCCATCATCCATCCATCCATCATCCATTCATCCATCCATCATCCGTCCAACCATCCATCCATCCATTCATCCATCCATCATCATCCATCCATCATCATCCACCACCCCCCCCCCCCCCCTCCCCCCCTCCCCCCACCCATCCCCCCCCCCCCCTCCCTCCCACCCACCATCCTCCATCCCTCCATCCATCATCATCCATCCATCCATCCATCCTCCCATCATCCATCATCCATCCATCCATCCATTCATCCATTAACCATCCATCCATCCATCCATTAACCATCCATCCATCCATTCATCCATTATCCATCCATCCATCATCCATCATCCATCCATCATCCATTATCCATCCATCATCCATCCATCATCCATCATCCATCCATCCTCCATCAATCCATCCATCCATCCATCCATCATCCATCCATCATCCATCCATCCATCCATCATCCATCATCCATCCATTATCCATCCATCATCCATCCATCCATCCATCATCCATCATCCATCCATCATCCATCCATCCTCCATCATCTATC
>OOFC01048645.1:0-10546 GCA_900323345.1 Pseudochromis fuscus
TACATCCATAATACACCTGCATGCAGTGCTCGTATTTGCCGTAGTTGTTGGGCTGTCCAGAGCACCAGTTTGCAAAGTTGAAGGTGGTCCCGTCGCTCCACAGCCAGTGAGCCTCCTGGGGTCAAAACCACTGCATTATAATGACATAGTGAATCTTCAGTAAGTTGCACTGAGCAACACTGAGCAAACTACCTCTTGTGCGTCCGAGCCTCCGAGCCATGTCGCTGGACGTGCATGAGTGGCAGCAAATACCAGGTCCTGAATCCTGTTGTACTCCATGATGTTTCTGACCGACGCCAGATTACCTCCCAGACTCTGACAGTGTTTCTGCACAGACCAGAGACAGTGGACGTCCACCTCAAGTCCAAACAGCTTCAAGTGTTTCATGATGATACGAAGAAGCCAAACTCACCTCAGCTGCAGCCCAGGTCATTGATTTTGGGATGTAGCGGTAACAGCGACCATTGTAACAGGACCAGTGGGAATAGATGGTCCACCTCTTCTGCAGGTGACTCTCAGCTGAGGATGACCACAGGTTACTGAGGAAGAAACAGCTTCATCCTCCCCTCTCCACTGCTGCACTGATACTTTACTTTCTCAGTTGATCTATGATACAATCCATGTATTTGCACCACTAGTTTAAAGTTTAAAATTTCAATCTATTTTGCAGGAGTAGTTTACATTTCAGTAGTTTCTCCATATTTCTATCAGCTGTGTGTTGCACTGGTTGAACTGGGTAATTACTGGATTGCTAGGTTCATTGAACCCGGTTGTTTTGGCCCAGTATTTTGTTCATTTCACTGATTTTGTGGTTTTCATCCAGCATTTTGTTGTTTTTACTCAGTGTTTTATCAGTTTGAATGAACTCGTCCCAACAGTTTTTTCTACCGTGCAGTGGGACCAGTAAAATGAAGCACTGGTTCTGTAATGTTGCACAGTAATGTTGTTGTTTGACCTCACAGCTGCTGTCACATCTCTATCTGAACCTAGAAGTGTGAATCCCACTGACCTGGTTGTACGTCTCCTGGCTCTGCATCTGGAAAAGAAGGAAACATTTGACATGATACTGACTCAGTTGATCTGAGGTCAAATCCTCTGTTCAATCCTCACCAGCAGCTGCAGTCAGAGCCATCAGGACACAAACAAACAACAGCACAGGCAGGATCCTCATGGTTGGAGATGATGCAGATTTCTAGCTCACAAAGCTGCTGCAGGATGATCTTCTTCTTCTTCTGTAGCTTCACACTGTGAAGACAAAGAGCAGCTCAGAAATACACAGACTTATCTCCTCATCTGTCACAATGGGGAAGTGACACAGACAAACACCCATATATATTTAAATATCACTGCTGCTTCAAGATAACACAATCATTAAGCGTCGGATTGTTTTTTATTGCTTTTCATTTCACACCAAAATACTGGTGATTTAAATATTGACTGCATGCTGGATAAATAAGGTATAATTAAAATCATCTTGTAGTTGTAACATGTAGTTAGTCCAGTATTTACCCAGTTCTGGGTAACAAAAAAAAATAAATATAATTATTATGGTTTTGTTTGTTTATTTTGAGGCAGGTATCCATGTTTCACTCATTTCTGGTCCACAAACCAGGTTTAGTGGAAACTCTGACTTTGTTAACCCTGAGATCAGGGAGTTTTCAGTTCAGGATCGAGGGGGTATCCCCATGGTAACAGACTCTGTGAACTTGACTTGCTGGTCACTATGGTAACAGAGACCTCCGTAGCTCCTCCCTTTTGCTGAGCCTGAAGTGGCTGCTCTCTCGAACTATATTTTATATTTTCATATTTTATTTTCCGCTGCTTCTGATTTAAAATAACATTAAATTCAATAATGTTAATATTAATATTCCAGCACTTTTTTTTACTGTAATATGCAGTTCAATGATCAGACTGCTTCACTGACCACAAAGCTGCTTCAGTGCCTCGAACTTCTGTTTTCACCAGGTGGAGGTGAACAAACTCAGAGTGAATTAAAGTGACTCGATGCTGGAACCTGCAACTTCAACCTGAGGGATGAACTCAGAGTTTATTTAACAGAGCCCAGGTTTACTCATCTTTATTTCAGCAAAAACAAAAACCAGAAGTGGTGGAATGAATCAAACCGTTTAACATATGGATCAGCTGTGAAGAATACGTGTGGAGAAGTTCCTCCATCCCAAAGGATGTTTTACAGCCTCAAAGATGCAGGATTTCACTCATGAATTCTCTGTTTCACTTCTGAGCAAATGTGCAGAGATAGAAACATTTTATTAAAACAGACATTTATTAGATAACTGCTGATTAGAGCTTTTTTCTTTCAGCAGATTTCTATTCTTCTGAAGAAAGGTTGTCGGCCTCGTAGACGAAGACAAGGAATCAGCCGCCACCCTTGTCATGGTTCTACATCCTGGTATGTCAGCATAGTCGAGACAGAATCTCTCCTTATAAGGAAACGTTTTGTTGAAACATTTCTCTGCGTCCCAGTCAAAGCTTTTTAAATTCTGTCTCAGGGAGGAAGCAGTAAAAACTCTCCTCTGCAGGTTGATTGTGCAGCCGCCAAAAAACAGGAGGAAGTCGCAAGAAATGAGAAGCCACAAAACGACACAATCAGCTCAAACATGTAAATTGGACTTTTTGAAAACTGTCATTTCAGGACATTTGTAGCTGCACTGTCAGTAGATGCTGCTGCATTCAGCTGGAGTACTATGAAACCCACAGAATGATCATTCTTATTAAGACCATGTTTAGTATCATCTAGTCAGTGACTTTCTCATTGTTAAGTTTGTCATTTGAATTGTTTAAAAACTCAGTAAAACCAAAGAAGGTCATTTAACAACTTAACTCCAACCAGTATTTGTATGTTCAAGTCCAAAAGTGTCAAAGTTCAAATCTATACAAAGTGTAAATGTCCCTGGGGATCAAATGGTCTGAGGGTGAGAGTTAATGAAGGTGGAGAGATGAGCGTCGTCATGGTGACATCATTTGTTGGTTTGTGGACTCATTTTGAAGCCAGGAGTTTGGTATCTGATTGTGGCCATGTTGGTTGTTTAGAGCCAGAATTGACCATATTTGGATATGAAGGGAGGAGTGAGTTGGGGATCACACTCCTCAGCCTCCCTGGTAAGGTCTATTCAGGGGTACTGGAGAGGAGCAATGCGGTTTTCGTCCTGGTCATGGGCCAACAGCGGACCAGTTCTACAACCTCCTTGAGGATACATGGGAGTTTGCCCAACCAGAATCAGAATCCGACAAAACTTTATTAACTCCTGAGGGGCATAAATAATGTGCTTTGTGGACTAAAAAGGCATTCGACTGTGTCCCTTGGGAAGTCCTGTGGGGTGTTCTCTGGGAGTGTGAGGTATCGGACCCTCTGAAATGGGCCATACGTTCACTGTACGACCAGTGCCAGAGCTTGGTCCTCATTCCTAGCAGTAAGACGGACTCGTTTCCAGTGAGGGTTGGACTCAAACATGGACCCAGGGCTACCCTTGGGTCACCAATTCTGTTCAGAACTTTTATGGACAGAATTTCTAGGCACAGCCAGGGTGTCGAGGGGGTTCTGTTTGTTGACCTCAGGATTGGTTCGCTGATTTTTGCAGATGATGTCGTCCTGTTGACTTCATCAGGCATCAGACCTTCAGCTCTCACTGGATTGGTTCAAAGTCGCATCTGAAGTGGCTACGAATCGGATGGGAATCAGCACCTCCAAATCCAAGGACATGGTGCTCAGCCAGAAGAGGGTAGAGTTCCCTCTCCAGATCAGGGAAGAGATCCTGCCCCAAGTGGAGGAGTTTAAGTACCTTGGGGTCTTGTTCACAAGTGAGGGAGGGATGAAGTGGGAGGCCGACAGGCGGTCGATGTCTGCAGTAATGTGGACTCTGCACGGATCTGTCATGTTAAAGAGGGAGCTGAGCCAAAAGGCAAAGCTCTCGATTTACCAGCCGATCTTCGTTCCCATCCTCACCTATGGTTACGAGCTTTGGGTAGCAACTGAAAAAAAAAGATCAAGGGTACAAGCGGCTGAAATGAGCTTCCTCTGCAGGGTGGCTGGGCTCTCCCTTAGAGACATAAGTGTTGAGAAGAGTCAGATGAGGTGGATAGAATAGAAGTCAATGGTAAAAGTTACCAAGTTATCAAGTTACAGGAATCCGCAACATTTCTTCTGGTTAGAAATTAAAGTGTTTATGAGTCACAGACGTGTGTGGTAACTTTCAGTAGACGTTACTGGTTAAATTGGTTCTTTAGTTACAGACATGTAATAGTAACATTTTACATTCAGACCAGGGAGAAATGAATGATAGATTTCTGTGGTTGAGTTTAAACAGAAGTCACAGTTTGCAGAAGTAGAAGTGAGTGAACCTGAGGTGTTGCTTCACTTGTGTTATCTTCATGTATGTGCTGAGTCATGTTTGCTGAGTCACTGCCCAACAGATGCATTACATTTCTCACAATCACCGTGGAAGGAGTTTGACACTCAGCAGACTGCAGCATGTCCACCCAGTTTATTTCTATCAGGACAATCAGTGGTGGATCCAGGCTGAAGGATCAGGACTGATCAGGGTCAGCAAGAGAACCACGGAGAACCAGAAGAATCAGGAACAAGGAAAAACAAGGAGGACGAAGAAAAGCTCCAATCAACCAGACTCTAGAAATATATATGCAGCTTTAATACTACATCTTACCCACAGTGCCTCCAGGTGGTTAGATGGGTGTACTACACCTGAGGCATCAGTGAGAAATCACTAAGTAAAAAATATTAATAAAAAGTGACTTTTTTTCATCGTAATGCTCTGATCAGATTCTCATGAGGTATATTTTGATAGTTTGCAAATAGTTTTCAAAGCATTTTCAATCAGGAGCTTCACTCAAAGAACATTTGAAAATTTTCTTTAAAACTGAACAATATTTTAATTATTTCAGAAACAAAACATGTTTCCTTCATTTATTTATTTATTTATTTTTTACAAACAACTAAACATCATGAAAGTGTGAGAACTTTGAAGTCGGCAACTTGTAAGAAAAACAGTAATTTTCCAGCAGCTGTGGCAACAAAAAAACCAAATATGGTCATTTCTGGCTCCAAAAAGTCTGCAGCAGAAGATCTAAAAAAAAAAAACGTTGACCTGACGTTGAAGCAGATTTTTAGATAAAGATTTTCAGATTCCTGCTCTGATGTAACATTCATAAAGACCACATGTTTTCTTATTTTGTGCTTTGATGAGTCGTCAGCAGCAGGTTGGACCGGCTGAACAACACCTCACCGCACATTCACTAATGAACCGACAACACCCAACAACACCACAACACGTTGCACAACATGCATCTGCAGCACAGTTTGACATGTAACCAGTGGATATTCTCCTTATAAGGAAATGTTTTGCTGATATGTTCTGTGGTTCCCTGACCATCAGCTGCTTTGATCTGAATTGGACAGTAAGGTGCAGACCTTTCATATGAAAGACTGTGAGACATGAACTCCGACTGACTTTGACTCTTAATACGTGTCACAGCAGGAAACAGAAACCGTGATGAAATATGAGACACATGTGGACTGTTTGTGTTTCCCACTGATGATGATGATGGTGATCAGTAGACGAGGAAGCTGCACACTGACGGCAGCTGAGCTTCACATGGCAGGTCGTCCACACATCCAGGCTGTTTATCACCGACTACACAAAAACACAGCAGCCAGTCAACAGAGGAACCTTTCAAAATAAAATACAGAGCAGTTTCTTTGTTTATCTTTAAAAACAATCATTTATCAATGAAAGAATCTCCCTGATGTATGATTAATACAGTTTGATCTGATCTTGGTACCTGCCCCTGCTCCTATGTTACTGCCTTGTACTGATTTACCTCCAAAGCTGAGCTGTAAACAGTGCTGCTTGTGCTCCTGACGACAGGATGTGGTCAATTCAGAGAGCTGCTCTTCATCGGTCCAGGACCAGGTCGGATCCTGTGGGGTCAGATTGAACGTTGAATTGATATTCGATATGAGGCCATTGTTGAAGGATCTCTGGTGTGTTTCCTACGTTTTGTGTGTAGCGGCCTCCGACCCACACTCGTCTGTGTTGGTGTCCAGATTCCTTCATCACCTTCAGGATATCTCCAACCAGTGAATCAGCAAACACTGGTGCCAGAGATCCCTGCTCCCCTTCACAGTACCTCTGCAGAGGAGACGATCACCGTGGAGACGGAGACACAAACAGTCACTAGGCAACAGTATCCTTAGTTTGTATTAACGATCCTGCAGCCAACTACTCATCACTACCACAGCTGCTGCTACTCTGTCAGTGTTTCCTGGTTTAATCTGAACTGTGCTGCCAACAACAGGTTGATTGGCAGCTGGATGGAAGGATGCTATTGGTTGAAATTGCTCGAACAATGATTGAACGTTGATTGATTGATTGATTGATTGGTTGATTTTTTTTTTTACCAGGAAGAACATGTGATGATCTAAAAATAAAAATAAAACAGAATTTCTGTAATTTCTTTGGCCTTAAAGAAATCGTCATGGTTACCTTGGCCTCCGTCCAACTCTTGTTTTCTGAGATGTAGAGGAGACAGTAGATAGAAAACATGGTCCAGCCAGGAGGACAGTATGGACGCCAGCCACCCAGTGCGTCCACTTCAGAGACACATACACATACATGGTGTTAATGCTTCTGCTGTGAAATTATATTTATAAAGTAAATTTCTCCAGGAACCAACCTGTGGTCAGTGGTGATGTCATCAGACCATTTACAAAGGCAGAAACTGCAAATTGAAACACAGCAGTTACTGACAGTGAAGAAAAAGTTGGGTTGTTTTTACTCAGAACTGGGTCAGTGTTGGACTGACTGCATACTGGGTCACTGAACCAGTAAAACAGGTGGATTTTACCAGGAACTGTGCTGATTTGAATCAACAGTTTATTGGTTTCACCCAAGACTTTGTTGTTTTTAGCTAAAAATTCAATGATTTCCCCCAGAATTGTATTATTGATACATTTGGTTGTTTTGAACCCAGACGAGTTATATAGTTAAAAAATTCACAGATAAAATAATAAAATAAACAGAAACAGTTGCATTAAAATGTATAAACCAAATGTTTGTGATTTGAGTCGACTGTGAACATGAATCTGATGAGGATAGATTCATCTTCTTGACCTGGTTCCTGTGCTCTGTGAAAGCTGATGGCAAATGAAAGAACTGCAAGAACAATATATTTCGAATGTGTTAGTGTAATCATAAAAATAAATACAGTTAAAAAAAATACAGTAACTTTGTGTGATGAAGATATCATTTCTGACTTACAAAACAATAACACATTTATTCAACACTTTTGTAAACACTTCCACAGCGAGAAATAAATAAAATAAACCATACCACCAAACCACAAAATAAACTTTGGTTGTAGTGAAGTAGATGTGTCAGTATGATGGAGAAGAAGAAGTTTACACTCACCAGTAACTTTGGTGAGAAGCAGAGACCTGGTCAGCATCTTCATGGTGGGTCAGGACGGGATGGACGAGGTCGGAGCTGCAGGATCACCTCCGTCCTCTTCGTGGTCGGAGCTGTGGATGGACAAAGAAACACAGTAGAAATCCACACCTGTACAGGAACAGGAACAGGATGTCACACACACTGACAACAGAACAAACACACAAACATATTCAACGTACATTCCAAAGAACAGTGTCAGGTCATTGTTCTCATTAATGACTCATACATTCTGTGGTGATCATCCAGCCATGGTGCTGACAACGCCCTCAGTCACATCCACATTTCACACTCAGCTCACCTGATGTTCACCAACTAAACTTTAAGATCTTTCCAACAAGAACAACAATATTTGTCCACAGCTGTAACCGTGGATTTTACAGATCACTTTGAGAACACCACGCCTGCTGGGAAGGGATTTTATTACCATTTGTGATTAAAACAGCAGCAGAACCAGAGATCTCTGTCCAGTCTTTGTGCCAAGTTAAACAAAGGAGGAGACTGTGGTTTTGTATTGTTTCACATTAGGAGTCCTGCAGGATATGGGGGTGTAACGGCACAGGTAACCTGCGGTAAGGTCCGTACCTTGGTTTTTGGGCCAGAGTTTCAGTTCTGATTCGGTACGTTTAGTGTGTGTCTTGTGTTTACTTGAAGTGCATGGTAGGTCTGTGCAAAAGCATTCAGCTCCGCCTGTTAGCTCCAGCTGCATTATTTCCCTATGAGCGGCTAGCTCTGCTAATGTAGCCTGCTAGCTGTGTTGTGATGAAAACTAAACTATGTCGTTGTCTCTCGTTAAGGAAAGACACAAACTTAAGTAGCTACATATGTCATAGTTGTTTATTATAGTCTCGCCGTTGGTTACCTATGGTTGTAAATGATTATATTTTGCTGTTACTTTGCAAATAGATCTCAAAATGTGTCTTCGCTCAGTATTATGGAGATAATTTGTCATTGGGACTTTTTGGGGCTAAAACAGCGACAGTGTTCTGCAGCTGGATGAGACAGCACTTTGTTGAAGTCCAACATGGCGGGTTTACGTTTGGCTAAGCTGATAACACACACACACACACACACACAGAGTGGTGTGTGAAGCATCAATCCATAATGAATTGCAGATCTGAAAAGCCACGGTCCATCAGGGCGTATTGTTCTGTGCAGTGTGGACCGAACAGCGGATCCACAGACTGTAAATAGACTGTTCATTTTGTGGAGAGGTTACTTCACATCCTGACGAGTGTGGAGCGCCACCTGGCTGTAGTTCACCCTGTCACCAACAGGGGGCTGAGGCGTCAGGATCAGAAACATGTGCGTCCGCTGTGTTTGGCTGCAGAGCGTTGGCTGGCTGGGTGTCACGGTGCTGGACGTGCCCAGACATCCCCACATGACAACACTTCTGCTTTTATTTAGATGAACACAATTCCAAATTACAGACAGTACAGAAATACAGACAGTACAGAACAAGAACAAAATCCCCCAAAGGCAAAGAAAGAGAAAAAATAAAAAACCGAACAGACAATAATGAAACAAACAATACATCAGATAATATGACAATGGTTATTGCAGGGATTATCAGTGAAGATGTAGGTTACAATGTTTCATTCAGTTGGACAGTTATTGAAGGTTTGAAGCAACTGGTTTGTTCTGACAGCTGTTTTGTTGTTACAGTCTTTAACATAATCAGAATCAAAATCAACTGAACAAATAAAACCTTATTCAGGTTTCCTTTGAAAAAAAAGAGAATGTCTTTTTCTGCAACACTTCTGCATTTCAGGCTCTGCTTCAGTCATCGTTACGTTCTGCAGCCTCTCTGTTCTCCGCCTTCTGATTGGTCCAGGGCCGGCACAGGAAGTGGGTGGATCGGTTGAAGCTGAAGGCGCTCCACACCATGACGGTCATACTGGGCGTTCTGTTGATGTCTCTTGTGGGGGTTCTGGTTTGCATTGCTGTGGAGAAGGTGAACGTGTGCTGCTGGTTTCTGCACAGAGCCAGAAAACTGCCCTGATGCAGTGAACAGCAGCTGATTGATCACATCAGAAAACAGATCCATTTATCATAAATCATCAGTTTATTTGAACAGTTATATTATGTGACAAAAAACCCAACATCATGTCAGTCCGTTAATATTCCCAAAAAACAGCTCACATGTTGCAACAGTCAGGTGACGACACTAATAATTTGATTCATTTAAAGTACTTTCAGTCATACTGCTGTACATAGACATAAAAACAATTTGACAATAAAAACATCAGACTCATGATATCATTATCAGGTGACATCACCAACAGTCAGCTGATGTCACCAATAGTCGACTAATCTTAGCAGCTAACTTTTATTCCAGGATATCAGTGTGTTTGGGAAGGTAGCACCAGTAGCAGCAACATTAATTATAAGGTTTGAGATTTTTTAAATATGAAGGTTTGTATCTTGATTTTTTTCATAAATAATCATAAATAATAATAATTTAAATTTTCCTGCTGCTGGTTGAACAAATTTGAAGACGTTACTTTGGTTCTGCAGCATCTTTCAACTCATTTTTGACATTTGATAAACTGTATGATTCCCTTTGATGTGTTTATATTCTCATTATTACATTGTTTTCTATTTTATTCTCCCTGTCATGTTAGTGTTTATTATTTTCCATCTGAACCACTTGGTGTATGAAATATTTTTTACTGCAAAACACTTGTTGCTACATTCCTTCTATACATGAAGTTTATTGTTATTATTATTATTATTATTATTATTATTATTATTATTATTATGTGCGGATTAATCAGTAATAAAAACTGTTATTTGTGCAAGACCTTTGCTTAGTATTTCTTTGATAGCGACTATCAGATGTTGCAGCAAGCTGATTCAGGACCTTAGAGCTCATCTCGGTGGTGAGTTCTGCTCGACTCTTTACGCGCCTTGTTGTTGATGTTTGTCGCCGCCCTGATGGCAGATTTCATCGCCGTCTCGATCCAAGCGTGAGGGAAGGCCGTGTGCTCTCCAGCGAAGTGCACCCTGCCCTCCCTGCTGAACAGCTCCTTGGAGTACTCCAAGTGCTGGTAAGGGGTGAAGAG
>OOFC01048646.1:2219-19682 GCA_900323345.1 Pseudochromis fuscus
TCTCCTCAGAGGAACAGAAAGAGGCTAATCACTACATAAAGACTGACTGTTTTAGATTGAGAATACGTTTGTGTGTGTGTGTGTGTCTGCATGAGAGGGACAAGGATGTCACCTCACTCTCAGGCAGATTGTATGTGGGTTTTTTTTTTTTGTTTCTCTAAGTACCACTTGAGCTTTTAAGTGTGATGATGAGGCAGATGACTTTTGAACAAACACATTGGACGACTAATGACAGAGAGAGGTAGAGTGTGAGAGAAGAAAGAGGAGAGACATTCAGCCAGGGAGGCAGAAGGACAGACAGACACTCTGAGAAATAAGAAAGTAAGGTAAGGTAGTCTGAGTGTGGAGAGAAAAGATGGGACTAAATATGCAGACAGATGGAGAGGAAGGATGACACACACACACACACACACAGAGGCCTTGCCATTGCATATCAGTTAGCGCCACCCTTCCTAACAACTGGTTAATCTTTTCCAATTATGTCTATATGTTGCATTGCAGTTTGACTACATCAGCTTAATCCCCCCACGGGATGAAATCATGTCAGCTGTCAAATACACTAAAATATTGGGACCATTTTTTTATTATTTGGGAAAAAAAAACACTGACTGTGTGCAGAGGGCTTGGAGGAAAAACAAGCAGACAGGCTCAAAGACGAATTTAGCTACAGGCCGAGAAGAGGGGAAGAGGGAGATGAAGAGAAGGAAAGATACAGATGGTTTGAGAGAAATCAGACAAGGAAGTAGGAAGACAGACACGGGGGCAGACAGGGGGAATCAGATGGGCTGGGACCAGACAGGATGCTGCGGAGGGACTGGTTGGCAGACGTCAGGGGGGCGTTCCACCTGCTGAGGTCCTACGTGAAGGACATCTCCTCTCTGAGTAGGTGTGTGTGTGTGTGTGTGTGTGTTGGTATCACCGTAGTGTATCTTGTTCAAATGTGTCCCCCCGTCATGTTGATGTTTGTTTATCTGTACTTGTCGGTGTGTCTCACAATGTCTTCCTGAGTAGTTTGTGTGTGTGCACCTGCTTATCTGTTCGCCGTGTACTGAATATGTTAACACCAGATGCCAAACACAGTATGTGTTTTAAAAAAAAACAGCTACACTAAGAGAATAAACAATGAAAGGTGGTGATAGTTACATCTGTTACAATCATCTATTGTAATAACTTTTCTCAAAGTGTTGCAAATGTTGTTTTACTTTTTATAATACAGCTTTTCTGTGTTTTTTTTCATTCTCTCTCTCAAATCTCACAAATCTCTGGTATAATTGTGTAAGTTTGATCTTTTACCTAAAAATAAATGCTGAAAATGTCATGACATTCAAGCATATTTTATTGGCTTAATATGAGACAATGGAAAGCTCTGCCGAAGTCACAGTTGATATTTCATACATATGTTTTCACACCTTTCTTAACACAGCATGGAGAAAATAACTGTGCTTTTCTTAGCAGCTAGTTTCTTTGGTGAAGTTGTATTTTTTGGGGGGTTTTGCATCTAAACACTGGAAAAAAGACAAATTACCCACAGAAGCAGACAATTAAAACAGACCTTTAAACACATTTCCTTCTTAATTTGCACTGCTTAAGGCCAAGTTGTGTATTTAAATTGATTTTTCTTCATTCTGCTTCACTCTCCAGTTAACATTTTGGATGCATCAGTTGTTCTTTAACTCTAAAATAGATTTTTATTCCATATCAAAGAGGTGCTAGGTGATGCAGAGTATCAATGCAATGTGATGATACCTTATTAGTAATCCTCATTAAGTGGCACCGATTCTTCTATTTCTCTGGTGAATATGAAGCAGGTTATTACTTGAGAATATTTTATCCGGGAATGTAGATGTGCAGACATCACAAACGAACAAAAAAATCTCTTTGCACATACAAAATTTAGTTTGATTTATATCGACTTGATGTGATGTGACATGACCAGATTCCCCCAAGCTTTACTGCTGCACTTTATCTCTGTTAGACCTGTGTGCTGCACTGCTTTTTACTGAGCCTGTTGTCTGGTTTTGGGATATTTGGTACTGTTGTGTGCTGTTTGTACATGTTTGCACACATGCAGTTTATTTTTCAGTCCTGAGTAGGTCTGTGTTGTCTTAGTTAGTGCTGTGCAGTTTCAGATAGCACTGTGTGTCCTGCAGGAACATTGTTTCTGTGTGCTGACTGTTTATGGTTGAAATGACTTTAAAGCTATACTCTTGACTTTATTTGTTGTTTCAATAACAGCTAAACACAAGCATACAAGTGTAACCAGTGCTCAGCATCCACCACTTTAACCACTGTGTATAATCACAAAGTCTTCTTGAATATGTTTGGGTTTGTACTATGAGATGGACAGGGAACACACAACAAGAAATTGCACTTCTGGAATATAAAAACAGTTCTTTGTAACTCAGCAGTAAGTCTATCCACAGTCCACCACTGGGTTATTGTGAAACACCAATCTTGTCCCCAGACTCTGTTAGTGGTGGAGTAATAAGTCAGGATGCCACCGGCTCTGCTGGAGCAAACCTCCAAGGAGGGTCTTTATTGACTCGCTAAGAAGACCCAGCAAATTTGGACGTGAAAGGCCCCCACACATTCACACCCATGTTCAGAGTTATTCTGGCTGATTAGACCTCGGTTGAAGTGCAGTGAATTTATACTTGAAATTACGTGTAGCTGCAGAAAAAACCTTGCAATAACAAGAATGATGAAGGTGCTGGTGTTTGTGTCCTGACAGGTGCAACATAAATAAGTAGAGAGTCAGGATGTTGTCATTGTATAAGTGTATTTACTGAACTCCTCAGTCAGTGAGTGGACACACAGCAGTTAAAGTAGGTTATTGAATATTTTTCACATTTTTACTTTGTGTTTTTACTAAAAAGTACGGTGTTTATTACATTAAATGTACCATCTTCAACTTTATGCGACTACAGAAAGTTAGTCATCTCTGACGCTGAGCTTTAACATCTTAGTTCAACTCCCTGAAAATACTGAAACAACTGCCATGAACTTCAAGAAGCATGCTCTCTCAAAGTTATGTTTGTTTTTTCTCTGAGAGTCTGTGCTTTCTGTGCTGTCAACATCCACAGTCCATGTCAGCATTAACTATAGTAGATTGTGCATCAGAATGAACACTGTATGATAAACTGATTTCATAATTTTACAATTACAACTACAAGCTGTGTCGTCTTGACTGATCATTTCAAACTGTGTTTTGATTAAAATTGAATATGGGCCATGCAAATACAGCTGAAATAAATGAGCTGGCTCGTTGTCAGCGGTACCCTGTTACACATTCATATACTGGTTCTTATACTCCCATGTTGATCCTCCTCATGCACAGTTGCTGTGCATAATAACAGTTTTAAATCCAGGGATAGGGAGTAGGTCCAAGAAGAAAGCACATTGCATTATGCAAACAAAGCCCTGCAGAAATATTACAGTAGCACAAAAATGTTAGGATGCACACTCGACAAAAACGCAGCAAAATGTTTAAATGAAGACTGAGAATTTACAGTCCGTTCAAAAATGTACAGTACAGTACATGATGTGTTCCTTCTTGAAAGCAGTGATCACATCAGAGATAATGTGCAAAGTCCAACACAGAATGTTTTTACTATGATGAGGATTTACTCACTGTCCTGTCTTGCTACTGATTCTCTGAAATGTCCCTATAAACAACACTTTTAGTCCAATAGCAGCTTCCACTGGCCGCCCTGAGCCGGCCGGCCTTCCTGCCTCCAGCCACAGTGTACTGACTGCGCCATGCCCCACCACTGGGTATTATCGCCATCCCTGCCATATGCCTCAGTTTGGGCTGTCTCTAGGCTGTTTGCCTGCTTCCTCCTTTACTCTGTGTCTTCCTGATTTAACTCTCTCTATAAATATTCCTCTCCTGTACTTCTATCTCTGTCTTACACTCACACATACAAACAAGGCTCGGTGACAGCAAACTCAGCACTTACCTGTCTCGCTACGTTTTCTCTTCTCTGTCATACATACTCACACACAGGTTAACAACACATAACACAGCTGTTCCCTCAAACATTGTTCCTGATAACAATGAAAATGCATTTCAATAAGGAGAGATCTGTTTGAAAGGAATGAACAATATATATTGAATGACAAGAATGAACAATAGAATGATGACATGGCAGGGCAACATCCTGTGTAAACGCTTTAGATAGCACTGGACCAGAAGGATACAGGACTTAGAAAAGGCTCTTGATCAGCATGAGGTGGAGATGGCTAGAAGGAGGGTTGTGATCGAATCAGTCTGAAGTGTGGGAAAGTGGAAGTGACGTAAAGATAATGCAGAGCAATAGCCCAGCAGTCAGTGAACCTGCAGATGAAAAGGCTCCTTACTGAACATGCACAAAGCTTCATTATGCAGTTTTTACAGTACTCACTTAATATTATGTCACAAGTGATTGCACACAATTGAGATGAACATTATTGACAATAAATCCCATGAAAATGTGAATAACCAACATAGAATTATCCAAGTAACAAGTATATTTCACCAAAGCCTGGTACAGTTTATTCATCAATAGAACTCCATAGTTATTTTCCTTGATTACAATGAACATAAGCACAGATATTTATTTTTTTAACAGTCTGGTTGAGGAATCGACTTTAAAGTGATTATATACAGGGTAACAGATTATTAAATATCCACCTTTATCCACCTTGGAGGCTTAACCAGCAAGTCTCCACAAAAACAGGATTTTAAAGCTGCCAACTTAAATTTACAAAATCACGTAAGTGGTTGTTCCTCTATACTCAGGGCTGTGGTCGTACATGACAGGCTGTATGTATGTAAATTAACTTGAGATCAACTTTAACAGTCAGTGTTGCCTGAGTAAATACATTGTTGCAGATGTCTTAAGTATTGATTGTACAGATTGATTACTGGCAAATTTACTATATGTAACTTAGCTTACATCCATCCATCAAGTGAGCCAGGTTTGCCTTGTCGTGTATGTGTTGACTTAACAGGAGCTTTTGACATTCAGAATGATCTGGGAGCCCAGATACAGAGCTTTAATAATAAATACAGTGTGCACAGGATAAAGTTGCACTGCGTTAGTGTGCGTTTGTACCTCTTTGAAGTTGCCATCCTCACAGGAGCAGAGTGGGGATAAAACACTGACTGCCTCACAGAAACTCACACGATCACATAAGACCTGTGTCACACTCCATCATGCAGGAAATCCACTTGAATTATATACAAGTAATGTTGTCATATTTAAGTCATTATTTTCACAGTTCAATTAAAAATTCAGATGAGTTTATTACTGCAACAACAAAGTAGCAACTCTTTCATAAATGACAATGAATTGACGAACCACAAGTATCATAATAAAAATGTAGCTGGTATTTACTGCTGTCCTATTTTCATCATGTTAAATTGTGTTTGTGTTTTACACTTTCCACTCCAGTGTTACCTCCTATATCCTTGTCACTGTATGCCACTTCTGGCTTTATGTTGATGTGTGTGTATGGTGGTAAGACTAATTTTGTTTCATACTCGCCCCTTGTCAGCTGTGCAACAGTGTTATAATCACAAGTTGCAGGGGTTACATTTTGGAGTGAATATTAATGAGCAATTTCAGTAGATTTACTCATAATTGCCTATCCATATAGGAGGAACTCTGACTAGTGCATTGAATGTGTAGTAATCCACTGTTGACCAGAGTTCAAACGCCTTCATTAAGTCACGTTTGATTAAAAAAAAAAAAAAAAAAAAAAAAAAAAAACCATACATGTTTAACTATGCATTTGTGATTTGTCTTTAAAGATTTAGTTGGAATAAATAACAACTGTATGACACAGGGTAGGACAGTGGAAGAATATTCTCAAACCCACTCATAATAACCCCACGCAAACAAGTGATTTCTATTTATATAAAGAAATAGTTTTTGTTCAACTTAACAATATACAAATGTGTGTATCAGTAGCATAAGATAAGATAAGATACAGCTTTATTAATCCCAGAGGAAATTCTCGTGCCAAATTGCTCCAGCTTACATTACTAACATGTACTTCTAGCAGGCAAAATCTTTATATAGATGGATAGATTGTAACCAGTAATGGTGCTATTGTACATGAGAGTGTTAGACTATAACCAGTGACTGTTGCAGATGGAAGTTTAAACAGTGACTATTGTACGTGATGAATTTAACAGTGTCTATTGCACATGAGAAAGTTTTAATCAGTGACCACTGCACAGAACCATTGTGAACTTGAATATTGTATTTGAAGTAGATAAAACCTGTACAGCTCACATATAGCTGGGCTGAATGATGGTATGAGTTATTAGGAAGGTAAAGTCATTTTCTTCCCCTATAGAACAGCAAATCACTAAACAGTTTGATGGCCACAGGCAGGAAAGACTTCCTGTGGCGTTCTGTGTGGCCACCACCGAGTCACAGAAAATCAACAGCAGGATCCTGCTGATGTTAAAGGACCTGAGTCTCCTGAGGAAGTACAGGCAACTCTGACCTTTTTTCAACACAGCATCTGTATTCTTAGTCCAGTCCAGTTTATTGTCAATGTGGACTCCCAGATAGTTGTACTGGTCCACAGTGTTCACATCGCTTCCTAAAATCCACCACTAGCTTCATTGTCTTGGTGAGGTTGACTTGGAGGTGGTTCAGTCCACACAGCTCCACAAACCTGTCCACCACACTCCCTGGTTCAGCTCACGATGGCGGAGTCATCTGAGAACTTGTGCTGTTGGCAGGACTGTGAGCAGAACCTGAAGTCCAAGGTGTAGAGTGTAAACAGGAAGGGAGGCAGCACTGTCCTCTGTGGTGTCCTCATGCTACTCACTGTGGTGTCTGACAACAAGTTCCTTAACCTCACATACTGTGGGCGGCCTGTGAGGTAGTCTGTGATCCAGGCCATCAGTGGAGCATCTACCTGCATGTCCAGCAGCTTATTCTGGAGCACAGCAGGTCGTACGGTGTTGAACATACTGGGAAGTCAAAAAACTCTCACCAAGCAAACTGCAGGGGGTCCAGTGATGGTTCGACAGCAGTCCAAAGGTGCCTCAGGACGACCCTCTCCAGCGACTTCATGACATGTGAATTCAAAGCCACTGGTCTGAAGTCACTATGTGATTTCAGGTGTTTTATCTTTGGCACTGAGACCATGCATGAGGTTTTTCACACTAAACGCAGCAAACATTTTCATAACGCATGGACTGATGGTGTACTGGTGATTTCAGCATACACAAGTAACAGCCAATAGGAGTACTCCTCCCAGTAACCGCGGCGACTACCACTTCCGCCGTCAACAAGGTTGAGATCGATTGTTCCTTCTACCTGCTGTGGAAGTCCCAGAAACATAGAAAAGCTCCTGTCCTTCTTGGTTTCATTCATACAGAGCTAAAGTCGTGTCATAAAGTTCTGGGTGACCACAGATGCCGATGATAAGCTCCTCCTCCATTGCTATAAACTGATGGTGGGAAGCTGGTGATACCACGTGAGGTGAATTCGTCGCTCGAGTTAAAACTTTTTCAACTTTTGCGACGTAAATCTTCCATCTATTCACATCACCTGGTGCCAGGGGATGCAAGCTCAACTTACGCCATGAATGTCTTCCCATTCACTTATTATGTAATTGCATGGTGTGAGAGCGCGGTGTGAGCATACCGTCAGACTGAAGGTAATCCGGTAAAATCCTACACAGCTCAGTGGCACATCCTTTAAGCACTGTGGGGCTGAGGTCATCCGGACCTGAGTCCTTTTCCAGGATGAAGACGGTGAACACCCTCCTCACCTCCTCTGCGGTGATGGTGACTGATGAGACTGGGTGGTTGTTGGAGAGCTTTGTGTGAAACCGTCAAACCGATTGAGTGTCTCCTCTACCTCCTGTGGCCATGTGCGAACAGTTGTGATTACTGGCTGCTGCTGGACTGCAGGGATGTAGAAAGGCTCCAGGAAGACCAGGTTGTGATTCGATCTACGTTCTTTAACGTTAGCGTACAGCAGGTCCTGAGCTTTATTGGCTCTGGTCTTCCACAAACTGAAAGTGGGAAGTGTTGTTTTCAGGGGAACATGATTAAATTCTCCAGAGATCGCTATGAAGGGTACAGAGTCTGTAGTCTATTAGTCCAGCAGTGGTTGAGTTTATGGCGTCAGTTGTCCACGACGCATCAACCGCAGGAGGAATGTAAGCAACAAGGACGATCCCCTGGGAAAACTCTCTGGGTAAATAAGTGTATGGACGGAGACTTACGGCCAGTAGTCCGATGTTCGGGCTGCACACACCATCTTTCACCGTAATGTCTCCGGGGTTGCACCACTTGTTAACGTAGATAGGACCTCCCCCTGCTTTCTTCTCGCCACGCTCACTGCAACTCCTGCCCCCACACCAAGGAAGTAGAGAGTATGTGTACTGCCACACATCTAATAGTGATTTTCCCATAGTTTTTACACGTTACAAATATACACAGTCACGAAGATAAGAGACATGACTTTCAAATGAATCCACATGGAGGGAGGCTTGGAGTCTCTTCTTTCCACTGTGCTTGGTTTGGTCGCCCAATACCCACGTGTGCTGGAGATGATGGGCGGACAGGCAGTCAGTCACTGCCTGGGCTAGTCGGCCATGAGGCTGTCTGTCTGCTGTTCTGTTCTGTGAAGCCTTCTGGGAGGTACTGGTGAATTTGCCTGAGATATAGTGCCTCGGTGTTTGTATATGTGTGTGTGTGGGTTTGTTTGGGCATGTACAAGTGAGTGAGTGAGTGTCTGTGAGAGTGTGCACACAGCTTTTTTGGATTGTCTGGGAATGTTGGTGTGTGTGTGTGTGTGTGTGTGTGTGTGTGTGTGTGTGTGTCTGACCATGTCACAGACAGCAGTGATTGATGTGCTCCCTGGCTAGCCTGATTAATTACACTGCAGGTCGGTGTCATAAGGCGTACTCCAGCAGAATACGTATATGCACACATACGGACACATGACAGCTCACCCTCAGGCCTGTGCACATGTGATGTAGATGTAAAACAGACTTTTTCACACAGTTCAAACCTCAGCATAACATGTTGTTTTATCTATTAAAAGTTTCTTCCATTACTGACGTGCTTAATTGTAGTAAACTTCAATCAGTCACATTGAGATATTAAAATGAAAAAGGAAAAAATAGTCCCTCTTCCTCACACTTTAGGTGCATTTCCAGAGAATTATCACACAAAACACACTTGTTGTAAACAATTATGCAATGTTTACTACAATGTATTCCCATTAATAAGAAAATTATAATTATGCAAACCCCACGCTTGTAATCACAGCAGTGAAAGCTGTTATTATAGGATCCACTCCTGTTTGATTCAGTGCTGCTTTTCTGCTTCAGTTTGGTGGCTTCCTCCCATTCAGCTCTGCTCCTCATCCTCCACACTGGCAATGCAGCCATCCTAAGTGATAAATAGGCTTCAATTACGGCCCTGCTTTGTAGACTGCAATGTGTCATCTGTGCCTAGGTCGCCTTAACATTTATTCAATAAGGATTCAGCAGTGAGCAAGAGCGAGCGAGGAAAGACAAATGGATCCCGAAGATTCCAGGTCATGTTCATCTGCTATGTGAGACAGAGCTCCCCCGACGATTATTGCGCTGGCGTCACCACGGCGGTTTAGCGTTGGTGTTGTATTTATCAAAACAGGCTTGAAGGCAGCTCAGTGTGATTGGGTTATTTCTTGGTTAACTAATGACTATTATTCTTTATGACAGGAGAGTCACTCTGTGTCTGTGTTTACTCAGTAAACAACCTCGGGCTCGTTCTAGTGTGAGAGTCGTGGCGCTTTTCCTGCCGACCACTTATCAGGAGAAAAAAAAGTAGATTGCAATATGTGGATTTTATGTTTGTGTTATTTCTCCTTGTTAATTGGGTGTTTGTAAGGCTTTCTTTTTTTCTTTTTTCTTTCTTTCTTTCTTTCTTTCTTTCTTTCTCACTTTCTTTCTTTCGAGACGAGGATGAATGGCGTGTAGGTGATGGATATGGGGCTGAAGAGAAGAACGAGTGTTACCTGTCTCTGCTTTGGCTTTTAAAATGCTCATTACGGTGACTTGGTGCAAAGCAACGCAGGTCACCTTGGGGGAGAATTGCTTTTCTGTATCATTTGATTAAGGGCCCACTATGTCTTGTGTCATTTTGAATACCATGAAACTCCGTATCAACCAAGCACAAACTGACATTTCAGGAGAAAAAGTGCTGTCATACATTGATGGTGTTGTAAATATTGAGGGGGAGGGGTGTATGAGCGGGCAATTATTTTTTCCCCAAGTTTTATGACAGACTTCACGAGGGCCGTTATCAGCTGTGTTCACAGTCTGCCTTCATAACAGTAAAATGGTCTGATGTTTTAATTGGAAGAAGCATGGTGTACAAACTGAACTGGGGGAACATTGTTTCAATCAAGAGAAATGTGATTTTGATGAGCTAATTCCAGCTGATTTTCTGGCAACCATGCGTATTTGAGTGTGTGTGTGAGTGTGTGTGTGTGTGAGTATCCCTCTGGTAGATTCATTAGATGAGGCCTTTGGTAGATTGTTTCCTGCCAAAGTAATGAATGATCTGTTCTTTGTGAAGGAGAGGTGTAGAGGGGAGGGAGAGGACAGGAGGTGGAGGAGGATCAGGTAGTACAGAGGAAAGTTGAAGAATGAATCCATGAAGAAGTAATGTGAGGAATTAGAAAGAGAGTCCATGGCCAAGGGGCAAAGTTGGCGAGCCAGAGGGTGTGAACTGACTGTTTGATTGGCCAGTTGTGACGGATCCCTGACTACTTCTGAATTTCTCTTGGTCCCAAAAGTTAGGAAAGATGAGCTTTGACGTTTGCAACATTTGTATGGATGGATAGTAGCGGTATTGTGAGCTCTGTGGGTGTTGATGTACTTGTGTGTGTACGTGCACAGACGCCCACATGAAATATTATGCAGCCTGAGTTCCCCCTGCCCATCTGTTCCCCGCGTGTTCCACTTGCATCTCAGCTTGGCTTGTTTTTGGTTTCATGTCCCCCTGCAGGCAGTCATTTAAAGACACGCATCCATGTGTCTCCGGCTCACCTCTGCTGGATCTGCTCAGGGTGTTTCAGCTCTGTAAGTGAATTGACCTATCAGCCCCCTTTGTGTGGGCGTATTTCCCAGAATGCTAGGTTTGGAGGCAGTCTTCACTGGGCGCCTCATTATGTTGGAGGAGGGGACTCGAGGGAGAAAGACAGGTTTTTGGGAGCAACATCCCTTCTGGCTGTGCATCATAGAATTTTCTTGGCAGATAAATTTGTGTATATCTGTAGTGTTTGTTTTTCTCTCCTCTCACTCTCGATTGCATTGTTCCATTACAATGAATGAAACCGTTGTGCTGAATACAAATGTAGTGTTTTAATCGGGGCTTGTGTCTCTGAGGTACAATTCACACAATTTTAACCTGTTTGTCAAGCAACCTTGAGGTCTGCACTCAGTGTTAATTGTCTTAAGTTCAACAAACAATTCGATTCACGTCTGACGTCACCTGTGGAAAGGAGGGAAAGGTAGCAACAGGGGTTGAAATAAGTTTTTCATCTTTGGGAAAGTGACTTGTGTTTGTAGTAGTAGTAGTAGTTATCGCACAAGAAGTTTGTTTTATTTTTAATGATACTATGAAGTTATACAACATCTTCAAAAGTCCAACCTGCCTTCAAACTCAATATGAAATAATGTATCACAGAATGTCCTGAATAGTGCAGAGACCACAGAGAAGCAGAAGAACAATATGAATACATAGAAGGCTTTTGGCTGCGAAATAAATTTCATTTTACAAACACTGCATTTTGCTGTTTAATTAGATTAAACCAGTTCAATCTGTTCAGCTCTTTTTCCAGTAATGCAGGCCCTCCAGATTGACACTGTTTATGAGTCCTACAGAGCCTCTGAGTTGGCAGACTCTTCACTTCTAATTCGTCATACATCTTGTCCTGCTCCAAAAATGTTTTAATTTCACAGAGAGCACTACAAGGCACTGTGATGTACTGTGAATGAAGGTTACCTGTTGCCGCTCTTTTACGCTTTCACATTTACCACCTGTTTCACTGTGGCTCTTTTGTTGTTGCAAATTACTGTCGAAATAGGATCAATCTGTTTTTTTCCATAGCTCCAAGGATGTTATCTCAGAGGCAGGAGCACCAATCTCTACTTTGCCAGAGATAAGGTCACATCTAAATATTTTAAAGAGGAGACAGCACCCAATAAAATTTGTCTTAAAGATGCAATGCGAACAATTGTGTGCACTAGAGACACAGAGATATCGTGGTCTGCACATAGTGATGCATGGTTCTTTGTTTCTTCATCCAGTCACTGCTGTTGGCCAGTGTAATGAACAGTGACAGAGGAAGGCGAGGCCCATCCTGCCGAGAACATGATTCATCACAGCCTTTACAGACACTGTCCTGTCTCTCACTGAGAAAGTGGCAGACCACTTACTTGGCCCCTAGAAAGTGTCTGACCATGCTGAGCACATGTGTCACTGAGAGCCAAACCAAAAGTAGAAAACATCAATATGATTAAAATCCATGCATCTATTTCTTCTTCCAACTCGGTGAGCGGGGGTGTCACCTCTTTGCTGGTCCAGGCTAGACAACATTGATGTGTGTAAACCATCTATTTTAATCTTTAAATTGGTATCATCTGGCTCGGCATGTGTACTGGACGTCTGCTGTTCCTCTGCTGCTCTTATTTTTCCTCTGTGTATTTGTGACCTTTTTTTAAACTTACAAAGCTCCCCTTCAGCACTGTGTCATGACCTTAGCAACATGATAGTCCTAACAGCACACCTACTGTGCAGTGGGAAGCCTTTGGGTAAATAAGACGTGAGGCCGCTTGTGTAAATGTGTACGAGAACGATGCCTACGATGATTTGTGCATAAAGGCTGTTTCAGGCCACTGGCTGCTTATACATTTTTCAGCTGGAAAGGGTGGTGACAGATGTTATCTCCTGAACTCTGACCTGAATGACAGGTTGTAGCCTTCAGTGCACCTAATGGGCAGCTATGAGTCAGTATCACCTACTAACAAGAACTAATAGAAGAAGATGGAAAAACTGGAGCTATAGGGAAACAACAGGTGTAACAACTAATTACCTTAATCAATCAGTGGTGGCTGATAAAACCATCCACTTTGCAGTGTTTGCCTTTTGCAGTTGACACCTAAGTAGTTAGTATAAATGATTGCTATTGGACAAGTTCACTTAACATCTGCAGTTTATTTTAAAGTAATACACCTAAAAGAGGTTTGTTTGTTTTTGAAGCCAACTTAGAAAAACCTCTAGAGCTGCACAATTCTCACAACACTATTTATGTTGAAGCAGCTAAGGAGACAATGACAGGCACATTTTTTACTCCCATCTACGAAGCTGTGATTAACTTAATTGTTTATCCAGTTGTTAGTATTAGTACTGTTGTTATTAAGCACAACATTAATCCTGTTTGAATCACTGTGTTTGGGATTCACAAGGTGTGAAACTGCATTGCAGAGTGTTGTAGAGGTCACCATGTCAAACAAAACCGAACGTAAAGAAACCAGTAGAATCACTCGAGTGAATTTTAATGTATTTTTAAATAGTAAAAATATTTACCCTGCTAAACATCAGCATGTTTGCACACCAAGCTAGCATTTGGCTCAAAGCATTGCAGTGTGCCTAAGTATAGATGAAATGAGTTGCGAGCATGGTTGTATATATTTACATAGTGTACTTTTCAAAAATACTCCAAGTATACATTCTTGGCAAAAGCAGTGTTCATTGAAAGTCAGTGTAGGAAAATCATGGATGTTGGTATCTCTTTGTAAATGCAAAGAACAGGTCATGTTGAGCCAGCCTACAACACAAAGGCATCGAGCATCGCCTGGTGGGTGGCTTAGATTTATAACCAGTCCAATAGTATCTTCACATTTAGCCACTGAATTAAATCGTGATTATTCAAGTGTCCACAAAACTCTATTTATGTAGAAAACTTTCATCTTTCAAGGAAAAAGGTGTTGAAAGATGTTTTTTATTCCTAAAACAATCCAAGGTTGCATCCTGATCTTTTATGTTGACAGTCATATGCCTATTTCTATCGAAGTGTTTTTGAGCTTTCAGGGATGGATAAAAGTTAATGTCACATTTAAAGCAAACAAGCACTTTCACAAAGAAAAGTCTTTTCGTCAAGGAGAAGAAAACACTTCACAAACTGTATTAAAAAAAAAACCTCTTTGAAAGCTCTTGTCTGAAAAACTCAGGACTCAGCAAAGCTGTCAACTGCTTTCACATGGGCTGATTGCCCTACTTGTTTCTGAAGCTTGTGTAGAATGAAAATGGCCTAAGAGAAGAAGGTATCACATCTGTAGGCACGTGATAGTACGTGATAGTATGCCTATGGAAATTTGTAAATATATTTTTCGCTTGAAAACACTCCAAAATCTCTTAGTCCCACTCTCTGAGAAGCTAAACATCCCTTTAAGCCATCGAGCTGTATTTACGACTATATCTACTACCATCTCCATTCATGTTATACCACTCATTCTCTCATTCACCTTCACTCATTGCACTTATTTTAATTGAAATGCCATCATGAATAATGCCAAATGGCTTTGCTAGAGGGACATTTGGCTCTCATTCACATATGAATGTCCTCGAGTGAATGAGTGGCAGCTGTGTGGATCAGGTGATTATGTATAGAAGATGTTGGCAAGGGTCTTCAAAATGACATTTGCCACAAAAAAGCCACCGCTGGCAACAGCTTTGCAAGAAGGGGCTGAGACATGTTTGGAGTAGCAATGACTGTGTGAGTGATGGTGGGAGAGCAGCAGAGGATAGTGCTGCTCACACTTCAGGCTGCCTCCTCAACACAATTTATTTCCGAGTTTGATTCAGTCTAGCGAGATCCCAGTAGGCCATTTAGCTGGACCCGATTCACATTCAGTCCCTTCAGTCTGTCCATTAATCTAGATTTCTTCAAAATTTATTTGTTGGTTTCCCTATGTTTACAGACCGCTGGTTAGCAAGACATTTCCTCCTCTTTCCATGGTGGAAAATAGCACTTTCAGAGAAGTAAGACCTTTCATATCGCAGGCAATTTGTCAATTACTTTGGATTGTGAGCCAGATGTTGAACAGCGGTAAAATCATACCTGCTAGGCATCATCATGTTAGCATACTGACTTAGCATGTTGCTCTGTTGCATTCTGCCCAAGTACAGATGAACTGAACTGCTAACATAGCTGTATATATGTAATACATCCACCCGGAAAGTTTGTTAGCAACATTGTGATAAAAACGACTTAATAGATCCTGATTTTATTTTATTTTTTTTTTTAAATAGTAAATTACTCAAGAAACAGATGATTACATTTTGGGAAAGCTCAGAGTATAGGATCTTGTACAAAAAAAAAATCTTGAAATCACAGAAAATCCCAATGTCTTATGATGGGCAAATATTTAAACAACAGAGTGTTGCTATTTCACCACAAGAGCGCAACAGTATTCAGTCTGTAGTTTCAGTACAGTGGTGCAGTGGTTAGCACTTGTGCCTCACAGCAAGAAGGTTCAGGGTTCGAATCTCGGCTCGGGCCTTTCTGAAGTTTGCATGTTCTCCCTGTGCATGTGTGGGTTTTCTCCGGATACTCTGGCTTCCTCCCACAATGCAAAGACATGCTTGTAAGTGAAATGATCAAACTAAAATTGACCATAGGTGTGAGTGGGAGCGTGAATGGTTGTTTGTCTCTGTGTTAGCCCTGTGATAGGTTGTCAACCTGTCCTGCACGATGACAGCTGGGATAGGCTCCAGCAGACCCCTGCGACCCAAGTGTGGAATAAGCAGGTATAGACAATGGATGGATGGATAGATAGTTTCAGTATAGCTGGATTATGTCTTCTTGAGCTCTCAGAGTGCTTTAGAGTTTAGTAAGTGAGACACAAGTCAAAACAATCCTACAGCAGAAGCACTCATCTATGAAAATAAAACTAAGTAAGATGTTGGCTGCCTTTGTGAAGGGAAACAAGAAATCAAACAGGATCAAGTCAGGTCTGTGTGCTTGAGTCTGACACACACTCCCTTACCCTTCAGTCTGTCCATTAATCTAGATTTCTCCAAAATGTATTTGTTGCTTTCCTATTGTTTAGAGACCCCTTGTTAGCGAAACCTTTTACCCTCTGTTTCGATGGAGGAAAATAGCATTGCCATGGGAGCAAGGCTTTCTCGTGTAAGAAGACAAGGAAGAGCATGCACAGCTTTATCTTACCACCAGACATACATGCAGACTCTTATCACAGGAAATCACATTTCGGCACTTGGTCACAGATCAGCTCAGCTTAGCAGAGCTTTTTTTCCTTTTTGATACTCTTGATTTCATCTGTAAAATATGCAGCCAGGCGGTTCAGGCAGCCTCCAGAGAAGGCCATTTTAGGGGGTTAGTTATTATAAGGCCATACAGCCGTCAAGTAAAGCAGGTTACTCAAACAGACAGTCAGGCAGTCATGCCTCTTGTCAGCCAGAGACTCTGCCAACCAGTGAGCCTACAGTCCATGCAGTGGTTGTTTAATGCTGCTGTCTGATTGACTGAGACAACAATGTTTACAATGTGTTATGATGGATGTCACGCTTTAAAAAAATATCAAGCCTGAACAAATGCAAGACGTAATTAGTTCAGTATGATTACTAAACTCCTCTCAAATAAATTGCTGAACTGATTTTGTTGTATGTATTCACTGAGCCTCCACTCCCTCCTGAAGTGACAAGCTAACAGGTGACCTCAGATTTGTTGCCATGGTAATGTTACTGCAGGCACTTGTGTTTTTAAAAGCCATCGAAAAGCCTCGGCTTCTTTTTCAATCAGTAATGTCAAACAGAAAATGCTGTCACACCGTACTCATATTGTTTAGTGTCATGACTGTCGGCCACCTGTTTTAATCCTTTTTGCCTTAACAAAGATAATAAGATAATTGTAATGGTTTAGTTTACTACTGCTGTTATTCAGTGTGACAGTGTAATTTCCAAACTCTAATTTGCTGGAGCACAAGTCGTTGCCCAGTGTTCTTGTTTACTCTGAAAACTGAAATTAGTGATATAACCATGGATAAAATATTTCTTTTTGTTTTTAGCCGTAGTGTTTATGCTAATAGAAGGAATTTATCTTTGTGCACTGTTACAGCTTCACTTTTTCCACATTTTTTCATCTTGTATCACAACATAACTACATGTTAAGCGGTTGTATTCAATTATTATGGACAATGTTTAAAATCAGTGAGCAGAGTTGTATTGTGTGTAGGGATGGCTATCGTTGAGATTTTTATGAATCCGATTCTCATTTCGGTTCTGATTATAGATTCCGGTACCTAAGGATTCCTTATTTTGATTCCAAAGAGAAAAAAAACAGTAAGCCAAATGTATATTTAACGTTTAACGTTGGCTGCTCTCTCTACTAAAATTAATCTTTTTTTTTTTTTTTTTTTTTTTTTTTC
>OOFC01048646.1:19702-44292 GCA_900323345.1 Pseudochromis fuscus
CCAGTCCTGCTCTGAAGAAGGGATGCTGTCACAGGGAGATAGCTTGTAAGTGCCCTAGGGGATTGCATCAGCTCTTGTCATATAGAGATGTGAAGTGCTTCAAACTGTTAACTCAAATGGCAGACCCAGATTCAAGAACTACTCAACTGCAGTGGTGCCGTGAAACGTTAAAGGGAAGCTGTTACTAGTCCTGTCCGATCAACTTCAAGAATCTTTTTATACTTTAAATTATCTGCTGTGTTCAACGACACCAGTGTACACACACACAGTAGATGTATCCAGTAGTTATTATTAGAGCAAGGTTATAATTTATTATTATTCTTCACTGGGAAATAATGATGTTATTGTACAGTACACACACATGAAACACAGACAATGCTGCAATTACAAAAACTCAACAAAATACAGAAGTGAGCTGTTGTTGTTTTCCCTGCTGATAGCAATGATCTCATAAAATCCAAAGGTCAGTTTACAGGCACCCTGTGGAGTTTCTGACCACTGGTAATGCACCAGAGAAGTGATTTTATGCACATAGGTGATGCAATCCATAAATAGTTTCACGCAATTAACACAGGCTGCAAAGAAACATAATAAGCAGAAGGCAGCACAGAAAAAAAGCAACAAACTGGAAACTAAGTCGGTATCAAGGTGTAAATAAAATGCAGATTTACAAGAAATTAATTGAACATTTCTTAGTCCTGAAGGATCCACACGATCACTCAGTTCTGAAACAGGACTATTATTTGTTTACACAGAAATTTCACAGACTGGAAATGTAATCTAAAGTATCTTACTTTGTAGGTGATAACATCAAAACGCACTTTGTTTCATGCAGCATCCTTGTTTTAGTCAACTCTGGATTTCTCATTAGGCCTGTGTTTACAGCGCCAGGTCGGGAATGCCCACTGCTAAGTACCTCATCTGCTGTTTGGGTTGCTGTACAAGCGATGTACTGGTGAGTTCAGGAGTGTGTGTGTGTATCTTTGTACATGTGTTTTTGACTGGTAAAGTGCATGATGGATGATAGGAGGGGTGGGAGAGCCAGCGTGGGAATGCCCTGTCAACCAAGGCAGATTACCCTGGAGTCACCCACCAAGACAGAGCCGGCGTCTAACTCCTCATAGTCAATTTCTCTCCTATCTTGTTTTTTTATGTACTATTTTAAATTTAGATTTTTTTGGGGGGTGTTATTGAATAAACTCATCTCAATACACGGTGATGCTCTTCTATAAAGTTGACATAAATGTTGATATATTCAGGTTTACACAGACAAAACTGCGACGAAGCACACACTGATTTAATAACAGTTGATGGATGTGTAAGTTTTATTGCGCCCATAAAGTATACAAGTGTAAATTGTAAACACCCCATACATTTCCTTCTTTGCTACATGCATTAATAAAAGTCACGACTGCCCAGTAACTTTAATGGTTCAAATTAGTGTGACTATCAAAGTAGGGTCTGAATGGCTGCCTTTAATGCTGCCTGCACACAATGGAGAAGTATATAAATCTGTCTGGATGGGAAGAGAGCATGAGAAAAATCTCATTGCAGTGCTGCAGCATGAAGCATGTGTGAAAATATAAGGTGAGAAATAACACGTTTATTTGTTTTCTAAAAATAGACGGAAATGGTTAATATGTGTATATTACTGAGGAGGAGGAGGAGATTACGTTTTGACGTCTCTATTTTTAGCACAATACAGAGAAAACACTACATGGAAAAGAAGTTTGAAAGGTTGATACTTGAGAAAACTCATCTCAGCTCATGATCATGCACAGAGATCGAAGTTGAAATTAATTATTTAAATTTGAAAATTCACTTTTGTTATTTGGATTTTCTACTCAGTAACTCATCCAACGAGCTGTAAATTAAATCTCTAATCAAAAACACCACACCGATGCAGTTCCTGGTGATTAGTCTTAAGGATTCATAATAATAATAATAATCATAAAGCTAAAATCTAAATTTCTGTTTAGGTTTCGTTGTGTGTTTTTTGGGCTCAGTGCAGAGTAATGTATCCAAATGAGATCTACATTATGGAAATCTGTGTGAAAGCATAAAATCCAAACACATTTTAACGTCGCTAAGCCTTGTAAATATCTGGCATCCATAGGAAAAACACCTCACCATACTGTGATCAGCATTCAGATGGAGGGCTCATATACAACCCATCAGTCCCAATACGATGCAACCAGTCCTCAGCTCCGTCCGAATTAAAATCACATGAAAATTCAATAGATTCTGTATCAAATATTTATACATTTGCCAAAGTCAAAAGGCCGTTTGTTATCCAAACTAGAATTGCTTGCTTTCTAAATTGACTTCATATACGAGTTTTACAACAAGTTGATGATGTGAGTGAATTATATTTGAATGATATAGTAACTTCAGCTACTTTAAAAAAACAAAATATTTAATGGTACATCTGCAAAAGGCATGAGATCAATATGCTATATTAATATAGTGTTGTTGTATCATTCATCCTAAAATAAACACTGATGCTAAATTCATCTAAAATATGAATAATACATTTTCATTTATAATTTACTGAGAGAAATTCTCCAGTTCTCACAGAAGCAGAGGTGATATAAAGGTTAGATCAGATTTTCTCCCTTTTCAAAAATCCGTTTTACATTAATCTGACCAGCAGAAATCTTCTTCTTATGGTATCTTTATGTACATGCTCCTCAGATGTCCCATATTTGGTATTCAGTATTCGCTCTGCATTCAGAGCCTCATCATTAATGATGTGCAACACATCAAAGGTTTAGATGCGGCTATAAAACAGCGTTGTAGTGTAAATGTGAAACTGACCCGAGGACCAGAGGCGCTGAGGTCAGATCTGGTGCACATACTTGTACCTCCCCATAGCGAGAGTTCATTTATTATTCCCCCTCTCTCTTGTTTTTCTCTGCAGCCCTTCAACCATCAACCCCCTCTGCTCTCCACCTGCCATCTTGATGATATAGTCCTGCACTCGTGAGAGTGGCCGATGAGCAATCCTCAAGGGAGTCGATGACTCTCAACTCCATCTCCTTCTGACAGATATTTTCACCTTCAAGGTCTCGCCATCATGCTTTTGTTTGAACACAGAGCAACACACTGGCTTGAAAGCGCTGTGCTCCCAGACAGACCTACACACCACAGAGGACCTGCACTGGTGGGCATGTCTTCATTATCGTGGCAAACGCCATCTGCGAATCTTTATGTGAAGCTGAAGGAGCAAGAGGTTTGCACAAGAATGCTGTTCAGATGTTCAATACATTGGCCATTATAGCAGCTCAGATAACAGTGTTGTGATGCAGCTGTGAGATTGGATGATTCACTGTATAAATCTGGGGGAAAATCACTTCGATAGGACTCAACTGACACATGCAGAAATCTCACTTTGCACACCCGCCGTCCACCGCATGACATTTCCCTGACAAGTGCAATTAAAGAACTATCTTTGTGTGCAGATAACAAAGCTAAACCCTCGGCCCTCGCTTCACCTCGACAGCCATGCTCTGAGATCCCGGCCCATTACGTTGAACAAATAACAATCCCTTCTTCGACAGGCTCATGCAGTCCACCATTTGCTGCAATGCAGAGGCAAGGGGAGCGCTACGGGACTTGTCTTATCCTTTCAAAGATGATTCCCTCCGCTCACCTTCAGGAAGATGTTAGTACAGTACACACAGCGAGGACAGCTGCTAAACACTGACCCTTTGAGTATAGGCTGTGTGCATTTTTAAGGAGGATTCAGCAGAGTATGAAACATGTAAGGCTTATGATATTCTGTAATTGGATTTCCCAGAAAGCTGGTGACAAAGTCCCTCACACACCACTAATCCTCCCAATCAGCACTGCAGGCCTAAAGCATGCTCTTCTTTGCAGATGAATATGGAAGAAGAGAGGAGGATGGTGCAGGAGCGGCGTCGGGGATGGCGGGTGAAGAGGGGTGTGGATCACACCACAACCGCAGGAGGACGGACGGACGGACGGCCACTTAGCGCGCGCTAACGTGTGCTAAAACTAGGGATGGGTATCGTTAGGATTTTTATGAATCAGTTCTGCTTATCGATTCCGGTTCCTAACGATTCCTTATTTTGATTCCAAAAACAAAAAACAGGAAGCAAAATGTATATTTAACATATTAATTTCCTACACTTGTTGCATTTCCCACGTTCGTCGATCGTACTCTTGCACTTTCGACCACTTTCCCCGGTCCATTTCCTGTTGATATGCAGCGTCACATGACCAGTGTTGCCAACTCTTTAGTAAGGAAAGTAGCTATTGGCTGTCCTAAAAGTCGCTAAATGACGTCATCACCTAATTTACATAATTGGGCATTGGCATGTAACTGTAAGGTGCTGTAGGAGGGAGGAATAACGTTGTGGAAGAGACAAAAAGTGAGTTAAAAAAAAACCATCCTAAATATGTTTAGAACTACAAATGAGGTTTTTTCTGTTGGTTCTTGTTTTGTGTTTTTATTTTGACATTGAAATAGGCCGTCACTTCTCAAGATAACTTCAACACTATTGCTTTGTCTAGACCACGTGTCAAACTCAAGGGAATGTGTATTTCCACGTCCATGTGGTCTTTTTTTTCTTATTTTGTCCACAAAAGGGTCAGAAAATGTCCTGTGATGCTTGTGTCCATTTTTCAGAAGAAACTTTAAATATCTGGCAGTTATTTACAATTTACTGTCTGTTAACAGAAACACAAAAACAGAATTTCATTTTAGTGGAGAAAAAACTATGAAATTGAGCTAATTTTTTAGATTTTTTTTTTTTACTAATCACATCGGGCAATTCTCCACATATTGGCTATAAAGAGCTACACCTCAGCTTTCAGAAATCGTTGGATTTTTTCCGATAGCACAAACAGTGACATAATTACGGTTATGTGAGGCGTTTAGGGACCATCGGTAAAATGTATTATTTGCCGATAAGGACATGTTCAGCCTGTGTGCCATACATGACTGATACCAGAAGAGGTTGGTGACAAAAATATAACATTTTCAGATTTAAACATTTTACAGTTGGCACCAATTGGATGACTGCAATGGGCCGATCCACAGTCGACCTATCTCTGACTCTGAAATAGAGCACATGACCCCGCCCTCTGGGAAGTGGTGTCCAGCTGTGGGCCGATGCTTCTCAGACACATTTACAGATGTTAGGAGTAGGATGCTAGTGACTACAGAACGATACGTGCTTTCACGTCAGAGTCGCCAAACACTAGAAAAGTTGCCTATAACACCAGAAAAAGTCGCTAGATTTGTCGCTAGTCGCTTATGACGAAAAAAAGTCGCCAGATTTAGCAAGAAAGTCGCCAAGTTGGCAACACTGCACATGACATGTTACAGACAGGTCCCGGCAGATATCTACAGTCCGTATGCAGCCGTTGTGTAAAATGAGCTTATCTAGGAACCGATAAGCAGAAACAAAATTATAATTTTTTTATGGGTACCCGGTACTCACTTAATTTAATTCGGTTCCTACTTGGAACTGAATTTTGGTGCCCAACCCCAGCTAAAACACAGCCTAATTGCCACTTGTGTAGTGGAAGTGGGCTGAGGTAGAGGAGGCAGGGCGCCGAGGACATCTACTCAAAAGAAACATGTCAGATCTCAGCAAGAAACATCCAAACCGCTGCTGTCAGTCTCCACAACAAACAGGGCAGACTGCTGAATCACAGGGAACAGTTCACCTTAGCGCTGCCTTTAAAGAAAAAAGAAACAAGGGAAGAAAAAAAAAAACTCTCAGCCACATCAAAGAGATTAAAGGAATAGTTTAGGAAAGATGCCTCGAAATGATTCGACTTGACTACAGGAGAGCCGCGCTCGCCTGAGTAAAGATTTGTGGTGATATTTCAGGTATGGAGCGCCGCACCCGACTGACTTGTTTTGAATCCAATTCCACACAGCAGGGAAAATACCTGGCAGCTGAAAAGCTCTCGTGTTCCCGTTCTCATTTAGATGACTGGGAAAAAACAAGCAACACAAAGTTTGCGAATGTCTGGCAGGCACATATATTTTTCCATCAATGTCACAAAGCTGGATTGTTTTCCCTGCCCTCCTGTATACATCAACTCGATCTGTACCTCATAATCCAGTTTGTGTTTGTCACTTCTTCTGTTTTTTTTCTTTCTGTGAGACAGGACAGGAAGAAGTCTTGAAATTTCCATATTCCAGTTCGAGCGCAGCCCCGTCTGAGTTTAATGTTTCCTGACTGGTTGTTTCTATCCTTTAGGGGGATTTCAGATCCCTGTGTCTCATGTATGGCTCATATGCACATGCAAAGCCAGGAGTCTGCCGCACGGGGACACCGAGAGGGGATAACTATCTGCCAATCTTACGAGGTCAGCTTTCTGCGCATGTAAACTAAGCCTTTGCCTCTGGTGTCACTAATCAAATTACATATTGCAATTCATCTCCTATGGCACTGAAACAATCCACGCCAAGTCACTGAAGGTTCCCCAAAGTACCAGCTTGATTACAGGGCTGCATATTAACAGAGCGCCTCTCCAGGACCCATCTCTTTGTCTTTCTGTGAAGAATCTAAGAATAAGTCAATGAGGACAGGAGATGGGACTAGTTGTTTAACCTTGAAGACATCACTTAAAGACTTCCTTCTCCTTCTCAGCCCCGATGCAGGCATGGTTAAGTATGTAGAGTCCAGCACCACTTTTCATCTTATTAGTGCCCTTGCTGAGACAGTGCTCTGTCCCTGAATGATAATGCTGGAGGAGGGAGGCTCAGATGAAAAACAGAGGGCCATGTGACTGAGTGAGTTGTAATCCTTTTTAAAATCCAGGGCCCCGGCATGCAGACCTTTAAAATGTACCTTACTTTACTAAAACACATTTCCCCACAAAAAAAAACAAAAAACAAATAGAGATTTCCAGCAAGGTGCTTCACTTTAGAGCCATTTCATATAGTCACTTGGATTTTTATTTTTTTTTTCCGCATTAGATGAAAAGATGTTCTCCATTTTATTCTGCGTTCACCTTTTGTTGTCTGGATAAGTGCTGGGCACCAATGCCACTGAAAAGAGCTGGCAGCCTGATTTCTTCTCCGATATGGTCACCATGCTGCAATACAGTCAGGTTTTAAAATATCTCTTTGTAGTCTGACAAAGAGCCGCTGTAATGGAGGAAGTGTGTGGCTAAGTAATGGAGAAAAACAAAATGCTGAACACAAAACTACAAGAAACACGATGTAATCTAAAGATTGACGATAGATGGTGGCTCTTTCCTTCTGTTTAACAGTATATCAACACTACATGAGTGATCCCAGCGACTTTTTATTAGAAATTACCAGGGTTTGGTTTTGACATTTCTTTTATCCCACTGGAGATCCTTTGTTTCCCACAGACTATACTGCAATTTTCCACAATCTGTCTTTTAAACTGATTTGCTATTCTTTCCCTTTCCTGCTTGTATTTGTGTCTAATATATGTATTTTTATTCAGATTTTATTTTGTTTTCAATTGCTGTCTTCCTGTTCGTTTGGAGAAAAGCTCCTTTTATTGTACTTGAGCATAATAACAACAAAGATTTTCCTGATTTCTGCCACAAAACTGTATTTTTGCTCACACAGGAGATCTGTGAGGATATTTCACTTACCTTGAAATGATCTGAGTCGAGATATTTTGGCTTTATTTATTTAGATTTTTGCCTCAATGTCCGACTGCAGTGAAGGTGAAGAGAGCTCTGCTTTTTAAAAACCTTCCAGAGACGGTGTTTTGGTGACTCAGGAGATTGTAAAGACTTTGCTATGAGCAGGTAAACTACAGTTCATTACCACCAAACATATAGTTTCCATAAAAAGGAAATGATGGTTAATTACAAGCTGGGTTTTATTCATAATATATTTTTTTTCTGCTTTTGGGCACTGGTTTTAAGTAATAACTGAGATATTGAGAACACAGCAACTTCTCTAAAAATCAATCTGATTGGGCGACAGGTCAAATCAATGTAACCATTCACCTTTGTTTTCTCTCTGCAGGACACTTATCTAAGCTCTGGTTTTCTGTCGGCCTGTTACTGAGACACATGTTAAGGGTCTGCATGTTGGGGCCCTAGACTGTGTTTGTTGGGCCATTGGGCCTATTTTTAGTAATGTGTTGTGAGACCTCTGCACTGCTGACTGCTTAGATCTGAGTGCAACAACACGGCTGATGGCTTGAAACTACAACATTAAAACTCTCGTCTTCTGCACGTCTTTGGGGTGGAGGTACATTTTATTTTAAATTATCTCAGTTGCATTATACAATTACCGTATTTTCCAGACTATTGAGCGCACCTGTCTATAAGCCGCTATTGAATTTATTCAAACAGTTTCTTGTGGTCCACTCTGACCGGGTCTGATGTGACGAGGCTAAATGTATCGTTAGCTTTTTACAAGCTAGCAAGCTCCGTGCCGCCGATACATGAGCCACACCGGTGTTCAAGCCGCATGGTTCAAAGCGTTGGAAAAAAGTAGCAGCTTATAGTCCGGAAAATACGGTATTTTTTTTGCAGTACCGCTGATGGCAGACTTTGGCTGATGGTAAAAATACCATGGCTACTTCATAACAGCAGGGAACTCTCCAAGTCTTCATTACTCCTGAATATTTCATTCAGTTACAGGATCTCCAGATACTCAGAGACAAACCCTTGAAATTGGGAGTTAAATGTTCACTGACTTTTCACAAACATCACCCACTTGAGAGCAATTTCCAAACTTAAGCTTCTTTATGCATAAAGGACCTAAAGTCTATCGCCTTACAGCTTAGAGATGGATGTTGTACAGTAGCAGGAGCAGCAGCAGCAGCTCCACAGTCAATGGGTGGGAAGAAAACACAAAGCAACACAACATAAAGAGTCTGATGAGTCTTCTCCGTGTCCTTGACATATCACAGAATGGTATCCTGCTCAGCCTCACTGTCCATTTCAGCCTGAAAAATTTCTCATCAGCCATTCAAACATCTTGTACGTTTCCTTGATGGCAACTTCTACTTTTGGCTCCTGTCCACGTCACAGCCGCTGGAGGTCTGCAGCAGGAGGTCGACAGCTCATCTGCAGAGGTGGACAAAACCTCACACGTCCACATGACAGCACATGGACTTGCAATTTCAGCACAGAAAACAGGCATGTGGGCAGATGAAGCTGCGGATCTACTTATCAACCCAGTCCACAACACACACACACACACACACACATGCTAACCCGGCGTTCACACTTTCTGGTCATCTCTTTAGTAGTGTCCTCCACTTTCCCCTTCCTTTATAAACATAGCTAAGCCGCTGCACTCGCTCGTGTCTTTTTTCATCATATTCTAGCACTGTCAGGGCTGCAAAGGGCACCGGCATCTGAGAGAAGCTTCCCATTGAGGCCTTTGCAATGGATTCACTCCAAACGGCCTTTTCATTCTGCAGCTGCGATGGATTAGCTCTGTCATGGGTCCAGATGAGGTTTGCCTTCCTGATCCGAACGCCACGCTGCGGAAAATAAAGCCACACTACAAAGATAAAGAAGGGCGGAAAAAAATAAAATTAAGGGACCGGGCCACGGCGCTGATGGCTACCCAGCGGATGATGACGGAACGACAGAACACTTCAATATTTCATCACACGGTCATGCATGGACACACAAACATGGACAGCGGCCTGGGAGCAAACGCCCACAGGTTTTACGTAGCCATGTGTGAAATGGCGAGAGCCGCACAACGGCACTCTCCGAATTAACCATTGGAGGGAGAAACAGAGGAGGGTCATGGTTGAAAGAGCACATCATGTTCACTTAATTTTCACTCATGGGGATAGTGAGCGCTAAAGGACAGGAGAGCAGCGATCAGAAAACATGCACAGAGCGACCGCGGCGCTGTGTATCATTTAAACATTTTCTCTCAACATCTTCATCGTGTGAGTCGGACAAACTGACGGCGAACACCTTCCTGGTGGTGAGTCAAAGCACCAGTGGACGTACACAGTTGTAGAGCAGATCGCTTGTGGCTATTTGATCACCGTTCTGCTCTTGATAGCATCCATCCATGCAGATTTGATGACACTCGTGGATTCTATGTAAATCAGTGGACAGGCTGAAATATATCGGCGCTATGGCGACAACACAACTGAAGTGATTTGAGTGGCTTTGAGAGGTTCTGTTCCTCAGCCTTGCCAGAAGATATTTCTGTGTTATTGTTATTAGCAGCCTCCTCCAACACATCAACAGACCGCTCCCTGACACTGCTTGGGTCTCCAACTGCAATCACTTGCGGTAATTGTCTATAAATCCACCTCATCTCCAGAGGTGTTGGTCTGCATTATGTCTTTCATTATATAAGATGTGTTTAATATTAACCAAGGAGGCTATTCATGGCACGGCATGTCTTATTTGCATCTTTGTAACACTGCAAGGAATATGCTAATATTTCTTTTCCTCCTCCTCTCCTTCAGCCCTGTATGCTAGAGTGCCCATCCACTAGTTTCACAAGGTTATGATGCTTCAGTGGCCCGGCGACTGTGAACTGTCACAAGCAATCAGTTATGATGGAGCCCTTGTTTCTGCACAGACATGCCGCTTTGGCAGGGCTCTGCTAGCGACTGCCTCTTTTGAAACAGGCCAGAAACGTGCAGATCAATCTGCTCAGTCGGCAGACGGAGAGCTGGAAGCTGGAAGCCCCGTCGCACTGTGATCCAATATTTACTAGTTGGGAGAGTACATCGTGACACTCCCTGTTGGTGTTTTGTATTCATCACAACACAGCCCTGATGTCCTCTTCATTTTTGACTTGTCTTGAGCACAGAAATTAGACTCCTAGGGAACCTACATACCAAGCAGCTGATAATGCAGTCCAGGTCTGCCAATATTACACAGCACATAGGCGCTAATTACTGCTTTTCTCTGGGTTCTTCAGAAATATTAAAAAAAACACCTCTTCCCCAAATCTGCCTGACCTTGGTTAGGACAATGCAGTGAGCAGCTCCTACTGAGGAAGACTACGGCGCTCCTTCTTTTTCTTTGCGGCCAAGTGAAGCCAGACCAATGCAGCAACTTCTGATGGGGCGCGATGTGCTATTCCCGCTCAAGTAGGGGATTACTGATTCAGTGATTACGGGTATTGTAGAGGAGTCTAGTGAATGGCCAATAGCTAGCTGAGTGTGACTGCAATGGCTGCGGGAACATAGCTGTAATGGGCTTTGTGGGAGAGATTAAATATATATAAAGAGGGAGAGATAGAAATGAGAAAGACAGAGAGAGGAGGAGGGGAGAGGAGGGTGGGAGTAAAAAATGCTGACTGCCACATCAGAGAGAGATCTTAACAAGTGAAAAGTTCCTTCTTTCGTTGTCTTTTACCTTCTCCTGTCTTTTCCCAACTGGTGCATGAGGGCAAATGACATTTTGAAATCTCAACAACAGAGGCCACTCTCCTTAAAAGGCTTCGCACGCTGAGAAAACAAAATGGGAAGCAGCCGTCGCATGAAGCTGCTGGCCTGCTGCCGTACGTATGCCCGACACACCTAGGGATGGGTATCGGTAGGATTTTTATGATTCTCATTTCAGTTCTGCTTATCGATTCTGGTTCCTAATGATTCCTGATTTCGATTCCAAAAAACACAAAACAGGAAGCCAAATGTATATTTAACATATTAATTTGCCAGACGTGGAGCATTTTCCACATTGGCCACTTTTTTTTTTTTTTTTTTTTTTACATCACCTCTTTTCCACCGAACAAGAACAGGTGCTAGTTCTGGGCTGGTGCTAGTCCTGGTGGTTAGTTGGTTCAGATCCTGTTTCTCCTATGAACCGGTTTGCTTTTCCACTGGCAAGGAGCCAAGTCTGGGTGGCATCACGTAAAAGGTTAGTACATTGCTGCATAGCTAGCTGGTTCACAACAACCGGCCGCTAGCAAGCAGCTGTTAACAAACTACGGTTACCCTGTTACCATCAGTCCATGAAAACATTATTTTTTCAGCGGATATTCTAGTTACAACATGATTGAGTTAACAGTGGTAACTTCCGACCGCTTTCCTCGGTCCATTTCCTGTTGCCATGCGGCGTCATGTGACTTGTTAGCTATGTAACAGACAGGTCCTGACAGATATCTAAAGTCCGTTTGCAGCCGGTGTGTAAAATGAGAGCATCTAGGAACCGATAAGAGGAACCGAAATTATAATTTTTTATGGGTACCCGGTACTCAGTAAATTTAATTTGGTTCCTACTTGGAACCGAGTTTCAGTCCCCAACCCCAGACACACCTGAGATGAATAGTTTGCAGTTGGTGAACAGTGGCCTGCCCCTTGTTCATTTTACTTAAAATGCAGCACAGCCAGAGCCTCATTCTTATCACAGCCAGTTTTTCCCTGCACAGAGCACAGCAGCAACAACGTGTTTAATGCACCACTAAGATTTTGTGCGTCTCCTCCTGCGCCGTCCCTCATAGTGTTTATCGCTGCTTTCTTTCTTATTTTTTATTTATTTATTTTTTTTATATGGTCAGCCGGCTCTTGTTCATCACGAGGCGGTGCTGATATCATCTTCAATAAGGGAACACAGACTTAGCCTGTCATTGTTGACTTATAGTTCAGGAACCACCCTATTATTTGAACAGGGGTGAGCAGATGTGCAGAGCGTAGATGGGCTGTCATGTTGCATCATGTCTGCTGACGAAAAAAAAAAAAGGGGGGTTGATCTACGCCTTGCATCACGGCTTTGCTGTAAAGCTCACATATGGATCAGGTTTCCACAAATTATACTTATTCTTGGTGGTTTGGTAAAATGAGGGTTTCAGCTGCAGCATGAATAGTTTTTATAAAAGTGGAAATTTATCTGCAGATGTTCCTGATGCTTTTAAACCACTTTTTAAAAAATCCCAGAATATTACGACTTATATAAAAAGTGCTTAAGTCAGAAAAAGGAAAAAGTGCTTAGTATTAAACATAAGCTTGGTGAATTTTACAAAATCTGGGGCCTCTTCTTAAATTTTCTTGACAATACAGATCTGCAACATACCCTTGACTGTGTAACTACCTCCTAATGTACCCTGTAAGGATACTCAATGTTAACTTGACTGACTTAGTGCTTTTCTGTGCCATAAATGTATCTGATTTGGGGTGTATTGCAAAAATACTTATATGCCTTGCTGTGCAATGGTTGTATAGTTTCTTTAATAATGTCACTCTGCTGTTTGTACACAACTAAATGACACTGCACTATGCACTTAATTTGTAATTTTGTGTATCATTTTGGGTTTTTTTGTTGTTTTTTTATTTATTTATGCATTCAATTTATCCTTTTCGTAACCCGTGATAGATGAGAAGCGGGGTAGGTGGGTTGGGACTGGGGTTATTATAGGTCACAATGTATGTTTATGTTCCCTTTGTATATATGTACTCTGATGCAAAAAATTCAATAAATATATGTTTAAAAAATAAATAAATAAAAAGTGTTGGATGTCAACACAAGAACATACACAGTGACTCTGTGTTTGCCACTGGAGCCTACAGGCTGTAGGGTGATGATATCTTCAGGATGCCATGAAATTGCATCCATAATTTTTTCTTCTTAATCCTTCTTCCAACTTGTAATTTATGAGACATGCCCTTGCGAAACTGAGCAGATAGATAAAGGAAATCAATAGTAAATTCAAAGACTCCCAAACGTGGTCTGAACACATCACAGCAGATTGATAACTGTCAGGCGCAGGGAAAAAAAAAAATCTTTAAACGTACTGACGTCAATCTGTGATGTGATGATGTGATTTCCCTGATCTTCCAAATCAAAAATCCATCCTGACACTATATACTTTTTCATACTCCACAGCTGCTCAAAATGGCCAACCGCCCGGTGTTTGTGAAAGATATATGGAGATTTGAAGCCACCACAGCAGCGAGGGAGGAAATCTGTTGTTTTACCAAACAACATCTGCCAGCGTCATTGATTCCAAGACAAATAACACTCCGACGGCAGCACTTCTCCTCAGGTTGGGTTTAAGAGGATCTTTTGATATTCTGATTAAAAATTCATTGTGTTGAATCTGCCTTGGAGTGTTATCTATGTTTTGTATTTTGAATCTCATTACAGCCTCAGCTATGTGCCTGACTTATGAAAGAAAAAAAAAAGCTACAGCAGAGGGCAACTCATGGCCAGTAAATTAGGTCAAAAATAATGTTCCCTTTGGAGGTTTGGCCTTTGGATTATTTCCAGGCTTTTATGTGTTTGCTGTAAAAAAAAATCTTTAGCCTCATGTGATCATAACAAACAGCACCAGCGATTGTAATCATGCCAGTGTGACGTCAAGAAAAGTAATTCAGGATCATTATTATCAGGCATTAATAGTATTTCCTCTGTGCTAAAATGCAGCATTATGTCGCTGTAATGCAGTCGTAATCACTGCAGCGTCTGTATTAACACTTAATAATGGTTGAAAGGATTTTTTTTTTTCATGACATGTGACTCCACTCGACACAATCGCCACTCTCTCTGTGACTCATCCTTCTCCATCCAAACTGTGCCGTCACTCACCCACTTCTGCTGACGTCTTATTCCCCTCTCAGAGGCCTGGCAGCTCCCACAGCATGTAACCCCATCCCAGACCGTTTCTGTACCGCTCATTTGACTGAGGCCCATATCGAGCCACCTCAACGCTCCCCTGAGACCTCGTGGCCTGCTGGCCTCAAAATCACACCGTTACATTACAGCACGGTGGCTCCTGTTTCTCCCACAGACTTTTGCACTGTCATGGTGCTCATCAAATACACTTCATGCATATGTATATACTCTGTTTTTTTTTTTTGTTTGTTTTGCATATGGCCTGCATTTATTAAAAAATGGTATTTTCCAAAATTATGCTGTTGGCACCAGGAGACGCAGAGGGAGGGCTGCAATATTTTTATCATGACCTTTACTTTGGATGAATGATGAGGTGTGGCATGGGAGACTCGCTACAAAACAGTGAGGTTTACTCAGGAACAAATGTGAAGAGGCAGACAGGGTGCATCCATCTATGCATGTGTGACTGCCTTCATCTACAGTGTGTATGTCTGTGTGTGTGTTGCTCTGCGCATAGGCATGTGCACACACATGCCTGCATATGCACATGCCTGTGCATCCATAAACAAACCTCCATCTGTGCCTCCAACACAGCTGGACTATGATGGCATGTCCTGGTACAACCCCCATCGCCCGGAGAAGTCTCTCTCTCCCTGTCTCTCTCTTAAACACACACTCACACACACACACACTCTCCACAACCTTAAAAAATCCTTGCTCAAATTCTTCTTCCTCTTGCTTTTTCTTACTGCAGTCTTCATCTCTATCCTCCCACCCCCCACCCCCTCCCTTTCCCAGCTTCCCTTGCCATGTTTCCCTCGTCACACCTTTCAAGCTGAGTTACAGCCTGCAAGAACAAGAACTGTGGCACCACTACAATCACCTGAGGAGCTTCTCTCGACCATAGCCTGTCTCTGTCAGGCCAGGCACTGCAGTGAGAAAAAAAAAAAAAACATGTCTCCCTGTCGCTTTGTTTACCATTCATTCACACACCACCACAGCCCCAAAAGCTATACTCAACAATACATGCAAAGTTTTGGTAAGGGGGCCTTTCGTCTGCGCTTCACAACATATGCCATTTGCCACATGTGCTCAGTCACAGTGTTGGCCGCCGGTGTAAAAGAGGCTGTTGGTGTTTCTCGGCAACATGTGCACAGCTCGCACTCTCTGGGTGGGCGTAAAGGTCAGATAAGATGATGTTTCTAAGGATGTGTCTAGACAAAAATTAGGCTTTGTGAGAACCATGTTTTTGAGTGTTGATAATAATCTGCTTCAATGGTGTTGATATCCCACATCCATTTAAACACAAGCATCTGTGTGAGGTTTTTTTTTTTTTTTTCTTGACCATTAAATATTAACGGGCTCCACGCACTTTCTGATCCTCACGGTGTAACCACGACTACATCATATCATCACGAGAGATCACCCGGCATTATGCGCAATATCACATGGAGTCAGAGTGCAACACAACAACAGTGTGTGATAATTAATTTTCTGGCTGACAATACTAATGCTGCTGGATGAAATTCCCAGCATCACATCAGTCAACTGCTATTACTTGCACTGCTGCCTTAAAGGAGTAGTCAGTGGTGGACAGTAATGGAGTACATTTACTTGAATACTGTACTTAAGCACATTTTTTGAGTATCTTTACTGTACTTGAGTATTTGTTTTTTTGGAAACTTTTACTTTCACTCTGCTACATTTCAAAGACAAATATTGTACTTTGGACTCCACTACATTCCCAGGAAGTGTGTGGTTACTTACTTTATATACAGTCTATGCTGGCAATGTGTTTCAGGCAGTTTGTCCAGGTAGAGTTACCGTCGCACATACGCAAATCGGCAGGAAGTGACCGACGGCAGAACCAAACAATAAAGAGGGAAGACAGGAAACAGCACGGTTTTGTCGGTTTACATTTTTTTAAAAACGCTAAACAGCATGTTAGCATGTTGGGAAATCTGAAAACAAAAAAGCAAGACCGAACAGTCAACCAACAAAGTATTATGCACACTCTGCAGGAAGGAGTTTTCTTTTCATCGAAGCACTTTCAGATTAAAATACCACGTTAACAGGAAGTAGACGTTAGTCGGGGATTGACTCGGGCACTGAGAACAATACAGCAATGTACTGATATTAAAAAATGTCCTTTTACTTTGTAATTTTGAATATTTAAGTATTTTTAAAGGTAAGTACTTTAACTTGAGTAACATTTTGACCAATAACTTATTTGTACCGTATTTTCCAGACTATAAGCCGCTACTTTTTTCCAACACTTTGAACTTAAACACCGGTGTTTCTCATGTATCGGCGGCACGAAGCTCATTAGCTTTTTACAAGCTAGCAAGCTCCGTGCCGCTGATACATTTAGCCTCGTCACATCAGATCCGGTCAGAGTGGACCACATGAAACTGCTCGAATAAATTCAATAGCGGCTTATAGACAGGTGCGCTCAATAGTCCAGAAAATACAGTAGTTGAGTAAGATTTGACCATGACTATCAGTACTTTGACTTAAGTACTGAGGTTGAGTACTTTGTCCACCACTGGGAGTAGTTCGGCATTTTAGCGTGGGAGGAGGAGATTTACACCAACCAGTTAGCTAATCTAAACACTGGAAACAGGTGGAAACAGCGAGTCTGGCTTCAACCAAACACAACAAAATCCTTTTACCAACACCTCTAAAGCTGACCGATTAACTCATATTTCAAAGTGTGAATATGATGTTTTGCAGGAACTTAAGTGCTGGATCACTTCAGTCTCAGTTCAGCTGGTTGGTGGCCAATAAATAATCCAGCACAGTCTTTATGTTAAGCTGAGCTAACTGGCTGCTCCCACACTTCCTTTGCATATTGCATCTCGCGGTGGATCTTATTTTTCTCTCCTCTTTCTTGACATTAAAACGGGCAAATCCTAACATAATGTCTCGATTCGTCCCGGGAAGTTGTTTTTGTCTGTAGCCAACACCACTGGGAGAAGGTGGGTGAAGAGTGTAGCCAAAGAAGCATCTGCTACTGCCAGGATTTAAGGACCTGGAGGATTCAATAAAAGAGGGGTAGGCACATGTAAAAAGGCTGGCAGAGGGGACACACGCCATTAGCTTAATGACAGAATGAGGAATGAGGAATAGTGCGATGAGATTCAAAAGCCAAGCAGTGCAAAATTTGCCTTTAACAGGAATCAAGGCGAGTAATCTAATAAATAGCGTGGCAAGGAGAGGCGGAGGAGGAGGAGGAGGAGGGGGATGTTTTCTTATCCTCAGGTAAAGGAGGAAGAAGAAGAAGAAGAAGAAGGGTAAACAAGGGAGAAAAGGATGGTGGTGTCATTAAGTTGGCTAGCCGTGACCATCAGGAACATTAATGCTGTCTGCTCTGCTTTCTTCAAACTGCTACCCTTTGCTTTGAACTCCTCCTGCTTTCTCTGTGAGCATACCTGACTCCCAGCCTCCACAGCTATTATGGACCCTGCACCGGTAATTACACATTTCACAATTTCTGATGTCACTTCAAAGCAACAACAGTCCTGCCACCAAAGCTCATACCATGCCGCCGTAGTACAAAGCCGAGCCTTAAGGATTACTGAAGCCACGAATTGTTTTTTTTTTTTTTTTCTGACGGTCACTAATTCAATTAATAGCGCGCGGCTTTAAACTGGCTTGAAAGAAACTGTTCCTACACAAGTTTATGCCTTCATTATAATCAGGGATTTCCATATTTTGTTTCTAAAAAGTGAAATAAAGTTTAATTTGAATGTATGCACACCTTCCTGCTTCTCTCCCTGCATTATGCTATAGGTTTAAAGGATGTACAGCAAATGAGGGGGAGGGATCTTTACGATGAGTCACAGTGGAGGGCTTTGGCACTAGCTGTCCCAGAGCAACGAGCGGATGCACACTAAAGCAATATAACAGACGAAATAACAGACGAAAAGACGCCAGATCTCATCTTTATCAAGCTCGTCTCAAAATAGACTCACTCCCCAAACCCACCTAAATGTGACTTTTGCGAAAACCTCCACCGATCCCAAAGTGGACGTGCGCTGTTGCTGACGAAGGTCTGAGTCACTCACATGAGGCTATTGATGACAAAGGGAATCTGAACGTCCACTAAATAATTGTGACAGCTTGCAGAACAAACAACAGCGCTGACAAACGTAAAACTCGGGGCACAGGAGGTCTCCGCTCACTGGAGGCAGAGTCTCAAAGGCCTGGAAGTCAGCAGATAAGTGATATGTAATAAGCGTCATCTCTATTTTGTCCACTACATTGGTGGAGACAATCTGAGGTGCTTGTGGACTGTTGTGAGCTCAGCATGAGCTGTCTGCGGTTTGCGAGCTCAACTTGACAAGAGTCTCAAGGCGCTGTCTCCGAAAAAGTCTCAAATCATACATTAGGCAAATCAGACGAAAAAAAACTGATTCAAGAACAAGCTCTGCTCTAAGTTTGTTGATTATCTTCACATTAACTTTTTACTGTGTAAGTATAAAACGTCTTTTTGTTTAATGTGGCAGGTAAACACTTCACCTGAGTAGGATTTCAAAACAAAGCAATTTAATAATTTTTCTTTCGTATTAATGTGCTGATCAATGCACCAAACTCTATAATGACATTTCAAGATTGTCTCCCTCATTTTTCTGTAGTTTCTTTGCATCATTAAAGGTTTATAGTTTTTCTATGTGAACTTCAAGACAGTACCGAGACAGTACTTTTGATGGAAACGCTAAGACGTGGCAGCAAGAAACAAGAAACGGGGTCACAGCTCCCACAGGATCCCCTTCCTTTTGCTAAAGCTCTGTCTGCCCCTGAATTTAATTAGATTCTGATATCAAGCCTTTTTCTCCCATGCTTCCCTTCCTCTTCAACACGCGTGAAATTGCACGGCACTATCTATTATTTATTCACTCTCATTTGCTTATTGTTTCTTATGGATGCCTTCGTTAAGGCACTTGCAGCTCTGCTGCTTGTGATATGATGCTCTGCTTCATCTCCCTCACTGCTCAGACCCACCTCCTCTGCAGGTCTGAGCCCAACTCATTTGCTGGCGCTGGTTGGGGAGCTATGGATTTTTTTCCCCTTTCACCCAATGACAGCACGGTGAGGTGCTATGAGGGCTGAGTGCTAATGAGCTGACTCTGCAATGCTGGGGGAGATGCTCTGTAGCACAGGGGGAGTCAGAGGACGGAGCAGGCGGAGACGCTTTGGCACATGAAGAGTCAGAGGGGCCATTATGACCGTGCCACACAGGGGTTAGAGGGACGCCACCGCACCACTCAGACAGAGCTGTGTGTCTACAAAGTCAGCCGTTCAGCCAAACTGAACTCATCATTTAAAATGACATCAGAAAATAGCACTCTCCAGCCAATTTCTTCCCATTTTGTCCATTTTGCTCTGTTTCTGCTGATATCAAGAAACCGCAGCCAAAAGGAGTACAGAAAAAAAAAGGTTATTTGTGACACAGCCAGAAAAAGTTATAACACTCGCACTACGAGATACCACACAATAGGACAAGAAAAAAATGAAGATCCTGCTAAATATTAAATTCATGGCATTTTTTCTGCTTTAGAGAATCATGAAAACAAAGATACTTATTATTAAACACATTTTCAGTTTGTAACTCCATGAATTTTTTTTCCAGGCTGCAACACATGAACTCCTGCTGCTCTGAGTCCTTGACACCAGGTTTGTGTAATTGGCAGCGTGTTTACTGCGTGATGCCAAAGAAATGTATTTTACAATGTGGAATTAATACAGTCAGAAAAAAAAACACCTCTGTAAAACTGAAACAGACACAAGTGCTGCAAATGTGGTAACAGATGTGTGTTTCCTGTCTGTAACCACTGTCTGTCTTTAAATATGTTACTGTCTGAATCCAAACTTTGTCAATTGATTCATGCATTTTGTGGTGTAAGGATGAAAAGCAGGAGAAATATATTGTATCTCATGAAAAAAAATAAAATAAATCAACGTTTCTGTTATTCCCACTGAGACTTTGTGAACCAGAGTGAAGTGAGGAGAACTTGGCAGCCTCCCCTGCATTAAGCTGGAGCCTCTATAAGCTCCATATGAGTTGGACATAAATAATTCTGCTCATTCTCGGCGGACAGAAGTAGTGGGACGCTGGACACGACTGACAGAAGAAGCACACTTACATGCATGAGTGACTGAGAAGCTGTTGGACGACTCGAGGTTGTCGACATTATAGTTGAGGTGGAAAGGCTTTTCAGTGGTGTTTTGGTTGGTGTTGTAGAGTTGGACAGCGAACCTGAACGCGCTGTGCTCCTGCACCGTGGAACGCATGAACAGTCCCCCTTGAAGAGATGAAGATAAGACACAGTCTCACAGTCGGAACCAACCCAGTGTCAGCTTTGGACCTTATATTACCCACAAAACAAGAACTCTCTGTGTTATGGTTCAATAACGGAGACAATTGTTATTTAAAAGAAAAACTGTCACTGGCATTTTTGGCCAGCGCGCCTGTCTGTAACTCTTCGGATCGTGCAGGAGGGGAACTGACCGTCTCCCGTCTTCCTTATTAAAAACCCTACTGATATTAACCCGGTGATTACTGTGACACAGTCAAGACTAGCTGTAGCTTTCATGTAGTTTTCAAAAATCAATCGTTTCACGCTTTGCAGCAAATGGAAAAATCAAGTTAGTCTCTATCGTTGCGCAGAGCTCCGCGCGTCGTATCCGGTAAAAAATTGCAATCTTGCATTTCATTTGTCCGTGAAACCACAATCTGCAGTCGTTTAACACAGAATAAAAACACTTACCGATATTAATCTGATTGGGAAATCCTGCGAATGAGCGGTCAAAGAGCCACAGGAGGAAGAAAACCACGCGTTGTGCCATTTTCTCCTACCTATCTGTTCAACTCCTCAAAAGGGTCTGTCTAAGCAAATTCATATGTTCTGGATGAAAGCCGGGGCGCAATGGAAATCCAGTGGATAGATGATGGTCGCTCACAGTGCGCCAATTCATTCATAGAGGTGCAGCCCAGCTGCAGAGCATTTTTTGCAACTAAGAGAGAGAGAGAGAGAGAGAGAGAGAGAGAGAGAGGGAGGGAGAGAGAGGGAGAGGAGGGTGGGCTGGTGGGGGAAGAAGGAGCTGATCTGAACTCCGATTGGACCCGTCGCAGCGGGCCAATACTGGTCAAACTTGATCTGACGTTAAATTAAAAAGCCTCAGCCCGCTAGATTACGACAGCTCGGAATAACCACGGCACTTGTCAATATTAGCCCACTGTTGGCGAAATCAATAAAAACACTGCAATCTCAGGTGGCCAATGATTCTGAATAGCCTGGCCACTTCCAGCTGTGGCAGCTGCTGCATTTCAAGGATCCGCGGAGAGGCTGCGATTGCACCATAAAAGGCAAACATGGTGGAGAATTGCAGTTATTTTCCACAGTGGGAACATAGCAGAAAAAGTTTGTGTTTGGGAGTGTCCAGGCCGTGTCCTCGCTGTTAATTCCTCTGTTACACATCCTGTCTTTAATATGGCTGAGAACACAGACACGTTTTGAAGCTGAAATGAGGTAGAACATTGAGTAATTATAATGTTGAGAAGTTAAACTGGAACAATCACACATCATGGCTGGACACCCACACACAGGCCACAACACACTGACTGCAGGAGGGACACAGAGCCAATAGAACTGTCCATGGTCCTGAAAATAATCATTAAACAGGCTGAAGGGAAATAAATACTGCTTCTTGTATTTATTTATTTATTTATTTTCATTTGCCGGAAACATAAGAAACGTAGCTTCCTGTGGTGGTTTGGTCATAATAAACTGACTGAGATCTCTTAGTAAACTCTGCCTCTTATTTTATTTACTGAAACTTTTACTCCGTCTCTAATGAAACATCTATCATTCCTGTGATTCTGCTTAAGAGAGAACAATTAAGGGATTACTGGCCCATTTATCACCCTCACCAAAGCGCTTTGAAAATTGAGTTTTTAATTGCATTGCAAATGGCTAAGGCTTCAGCTATTGATATTGCAATGCACTGAGTTCCCTTTAACATAGGACAGGCTGCGTATCTGGTTTTCGACTTTAAAGGCTGAAACACTGCCTAATCTGATGGTTAAGAGAAACTACCCAGTGGTAGCCAGCTGTGAGGCTACCAGTGCTATGAAGCATCACTTACCCTGAAACAATAGTGAGTAATAGCTTCACACAGGAATCCACAGTCAGAGAACGTCAGCTCAGAAATTAGGATGATGGATGAGTTTGATTGTTTTTCATCTTGACATCTCTAATCTGTATAACACAAGTCTTACTGGGATTATGCAATTTGAAGGTGTGCTGTTAATCATTCCCGTCAATCAAGCGATGATGTGGCGTGACCCGGTCATCAGAGGAAGGGATTTCCTTTCCAAACGGGGTCAAAGTTGATGTCTTTCCCCACAACTCACCGGGTCTCTGGGGATGAATTCACAATGACATCACATTGATCCTCCGGTCCACACAGCCTCTGTGTTGAAGTCGTGGGATGTTGCCCGCTTGACCTTATTGGCTGAAGTCATAATGAGCAATGTCAAACCGTGACCTCCTGACTTCTCCGGTCTGCTGTTCCCGCAAACTCTCATCCCTCATCTGAAATGCTGATGGTTAGTTCGGGCAGAAACAAGAAGCCACCTGCGACGCTGGTTTGCTAAAATGCAATATGCGGCAGTTAATTGAAAGAATACCAAAGGAGCCATTTAATTGGTCATTTACAGTGCATGCTGATTCTCTGTGTGAACTGAGCTAATCACACAGCATTTCAAACAAAACTCATAAAGAAAAAACATCATTTGCTACAAGGGGAGCCGAAGTAGTTGAGATAAGGCCGTGATGTAATTGATATCAAATTATGATCATTGTGCTACATTATTTGCAATTAGGGCATTTTGGCCATGCTGCATTATCCTGCAGGCTCAAACCTCTGCAGGAATCCCTTTCTGTCACAAGTGTAAAAAAATCCCAGATACGATCTATATGAAAGCAAATAATTATCCGATATGGCTTTTTAGATTTGAAAACACTTACAGGAGTATTACTCAAGCAGGCGTAATGAAAAGACTGAAAAACAGATGAAAAGATGTTGCCTTTTATCTCATGATGACGATGATTCACAGGCTATAGCTCAGAGCAGTGCAAGCCTCACCAGCAAGAATTATTCATTTGCTCTCTGCCATCTCCTCCAAACACGACAGGAGGAAATCTTCATCTTTGCCTCTTTGAGGATACGCGAGCAAATAAGTTAGAAACAGCAAGTATGTATGTGTTAAAAAATGAGATTCTGTGCTAATGATTTTTAAATTTTGTTTGCTCGTTGTTGCTGGATAGTTATTTGTCATCTTGAAGTCATGTTTTCTCAAGATGACACAATAATGTTGGTGTGAACATAATGGGGTCATCATCACAGAACAGCAAGTAGTAGTAGTTGGTGTTTCTTTAAAAACTGCATCATGTTAGTTAGTACCGTATTTTCTGCACTATAAGCTCCACCTAAAAGTCTTCGGGTTTTCTCAAAACCCGACAGTGCGCCTTATAATCCGATGCACCTTATATATGGATCAATATTGGTTAATTATGGCTACCGTAGTCAGGGGGCGTATATTGTGATTGCACTAATGTTTGATTTACCGTAGCGGTATCAGACTGTTTCTTTTACGTGTTGAATCAGGGAAAAGTTCCCTCCACGTTTGTGATGCACTAACTACATGATAAAAAGTTGCACTACCTGTTGTACCTTGCTGTTGGTAAAAGATAATACTACGTCACTGACGTTACCTCGGAGAAAAAAATAAAACAGCTGTTCATGTAGCTTTGAACTGTGACAAATGGAGTTGGAAATATATTGTTTTCAACGAAGGCGGCACAAATACCGGTAAGAGCTACCGGTACGTACGGTACTGTATTGTGAATGTACTAGCTTGTTTTGGAGTGAACGGAGTTGTCAGAACGTTGGTTTGTTTTCTATGAATAAAGTTTGACTGACTGACTTATCTGACTGTTTTGTTGACATTCACTTTAGCTCAGCTTCATCTAGATGGATGATAACACAACCCCAGACACTAC
>OOFC01048648.1:0-16454 GCA_900323345.1 Pseudochromis fuscus
GAGAGGGACACTTAATGCCTACCAGCTGAAGCGGTGCTGTTTTTGTGTTTACCCTGACCTGCCTCAACAAGGACAAGCTAAAAGAAGATTTCTCTTCTTGGATGAATACATCTGAATGTGATCCCCAACACAGAAACATGCACACACACATTCACCTCAACCTGCCTAATGGGCACCATGACCTGGCTGTCCTTCCACCACAACCACCAAGTTCCAGTAAGAAATATTTTACATCCACTTCCTCCAAATGGGCTATTTTCCAGGGCTTTTAAGCACTTTATTAATTCATGATCGTTCTAAAAGCAGATGTATGGGCACAGGTCAAAAAAAAAAGAAAAAATAATGGTTGGTGTTTGGAGTTTCTCCTTGTTGACGTGGCTACATGCGACCTTCTACACGTGCCATCAAAGCTAAAATATTCCTGCATTCAGTGTCTGAGTGAAAAGGGGATAATAAAAATGAGCCGAGACAGAACTGCCCTCAATCAAATATTCAGCTTTTGCGTAATGCTTGTGAGGGAGTTGTTTGAAGTTTTAATTGAGGTGGCTTGGTTCACTCTCAGCACCGTGCCTCTTCTTTCTTCATTAAGCAAAAGTGGCTCATGTTGAATACTGAGAAGGCTGCGTGGGAGGATGGCGGCCAGCTGATGCCGTCCCATCGGTATCCCCTCTGTGAACTTTGAGATGACAGCGCGCTCCACGGAGACGGATGTGTTGCATGGCGGCGAAGTTTTTGGAAAAGCAGATGTACTTAATTTTGTTGTAATTCCTGAGAGATAGTATTATACGAGGGAGGTCTCACACTGTAATGTGAATATGACCTATGAGATCTGAGAGGAGCAGCTCCTCCAGGGAAACACGACAGAGTCTGAGTACCTTGATGTAGCAGTAAATACTTGACGAATAGAAGAGAAGAGGAATAAACATTCGAGAATCAATATTTACTCCATCACTTGGTTGCTTTTTATCATCTGTGTCTATCAGTAGTGATTAGTGGCAGCTTATCCGACTCAGGAACATTTCCTATTGATTAGTGATGGCATTTAAGCCCTGGTTATGCTGTTACTCATTTTCAATCAGTCAAATTCAAGACATATGTAATGCTTTTCACTGTTAAATTACTGACTGATCACTGCATTACAGCGATACAGTGGAGGGCTCACAGGGCTCGACTGAAAGCTTGCTATTGGCTACTGATTTCATCAAACACCCTGCTTCTCTGGTTGCCTTTATTTTGAGTAGCTCTTACATCTTATCCCTAAACACCTCGCCGATGTGAGGCTCGCTCTCACTAAAGATGTTAATTTTTCGACTGCATTTTGAACTTTAGATTACATTTAAACAACTCAGTGTTGACTTTGATATTTTTCTACTTCTTTTATTGCATTACCGATGAAAAAAAAAAACTCTTCAACATCAGGAAAGAGGTGTTTTATAAAACTTGGACCTGTACTGATGAAAAATCTGTACTGACATAACTGATGATTCATGAACCAGAAGATAGTTTAATACAGTGGTCTCCAACCACCGGGCCGTGGACCGGTACCGGTCCATGAGGCATTTGTTACCGGGTCACACAGAAAGAATAAATCATTCATTTCCATTGTATTGATGGTCAGAGTCTGAAAGACGTTTTATTTTGAAAAGTGACCAGATTCTCTCCGACTTAACTTTTGCCTGTGCCTCTTAACATGTCAATACACTTGTCTTGGTCACATGATATGATCAGATACGTTACCCAAAAAATAAGCCAACAAACTAGCGATAAAGAGTATAATAAAAACATCTATGGAGAGTTTCTTTACAAAGGGGAAAAGGCCAACTTAACCCTTTTACCCCGAACATTTAGCTGCTGACAGGAAGTGACATCTGTCAGTCTAATCACCGTAATTCCTCGGCCATTTGATTCCAGCTGATTCTGAAAGCCGACAAGTGGAGCTTCCATATACTACCGTATTGTGGGTAATATGTACACAACACTGCACGGCACAGCCTGACTCTCCATTTTCCTGCTTTACTGCTGTAATGTATGTAATGTATACACAACGCTCCACTTGTCAGCTTTCAGAATCAGCTGGAATCACGTCACTAGCGCAAGTGGCCGAGGAATTACAGTAAGTTAGTTTATGCTAGTCACTGTGTATCGCCGGCGATACGCTTGGTGTTAGAGGTTTCATTTTTATGCCGGTCGTGTTATTTTATTTTTGCTGTATTTATCTGCCACATTTTGAAGGCTGGTCCGCGAAAATAATGCTTACATTAAACCGGTCCGTGGTGCAAACAAGGTTAGGGACCCCTAGTTTCATAAATGTGATATGCACTGATCTTCAAGATAAATCACTGCAAAGAAACCAGTAACAAGGTCTTGATCTGCTAAACTAAATCTAAACTAAATGTTGTACTGCAATTCATAAAACATACAAAAACTTTTAATCATTTTTTGGTTGTTGAAAAGTTAGGACTTAATTTCAGGGCTACGGTTTGTGGACTACTTTTACATCTTACATTGTATTTAATTCATTTTTTTCTAATTTCAATGTGGTTTTTATCTTGACTTACCCTTGTAAACCAAACTGTAAGTTGGTTGTGAAATGATATAGAGAACAAGTAATTTACATTTCCTTCAAACTCAGTGGGATTATTTGAAGGGTCCACTTCAATAAAGTACAAAGAGTGCAGTATTAACACACAGAAAGTACTAATATTAAGATGATTTTCATTAAATACAATCACATTGTTGTTTCTATTTATAGTTGTGCTTTTACAGCAAAATTCAATAATTATATCAATAAATATTTCACTAAATTTATTTCACTGTTAGTGGAGTCACCTTTATACATTTATATGCAGCAACAACAACAGACAAAAAACCCATATGAAATTATCTGGTGACAAAAGTTTGTCGCTTTTTAGATTTATCATAGACTTTGGTTAGTTAGGCAGTGAAGTAGGTTAGTGTACAAATCAAGGAAATGAATAACTATCTACTGAAGTAACACAACTGTGTGTGTGTGCATGTTGTTAGAAAGAGACAAACAACAAGAAGACACAGGGACATATTTCCAGCCAGTGTAGTGAGACTGTCACACCACAACTTTCCTCTTTATCTCCTTGCCTCTTGGGCTTTGGCGGACATTAATAAATCACTCACATGCATTTATGCATGCCAGAGTTTTTGTGCGTAGGTGTGTGCTTGTGCATGTGTAAGCAATACAATGCATCAGTGAGATATGGCAGTGGGAGTGGAGAACCTGAGGACTCATGAATTAGGTCTGATTTTCTGTCTGATTACACAGTGACAGGCCAGAGGGTGTCCAGTGCGCTTGCACGCAATCGTCCCACTGGCCTGAGCTCCCAGGCTTCGGTGTCATGGAGTTACATCAGTAGAGGGAGGGATGACTCATCATATCACAGCGACTAAGCATATGTCCCCAAAGGGTTTGCTGCCTTCTATTAAAATAATGTTATTTTTGTGTTTCTGTGTGTTTTGAGGTCCAGTATGTGCTCTTCACAGCATGTTAATGCTGCCACGCAGGACTTACACAGGGCTGGGCCCTGCAGGGAAGATCATGGGGTCATCAAAATCAAACGAGTTTATCCTCTAGGAAGCCTAAATATGTCTGTTTATTTCAGTTGCATTTGATTCTGAATTTTGATATTTTATATGTATATCCACATGGCAGATGTGCAAGAAATATGAGCGTAGATATCAATATTAATTAGGAAGCATGAACACCAATCAATGCAAAAGTTCATGTCAATATTGTAGATATTCATGTATCTGTCTTAAAACAACAAACCAGCGATGACATTATGCTACATATGGTTGTTAGCAAGGTGACAATAATAGTCTGGTCACTTATGAGTAAACACTGTTGTGCTCTGTACACATGATATCAAATAGTAGCAGGAGTGAATTATAATATCCATAGATACTACATCTCGAGGCACAGGAGATGTTTCCTAGAGGGCGGCAGTGGCTGCATTTATTCCCTGGTGATAAAATCACAATTTCACATTCCACATAGCTGCAACACAAAATACAGCTCTGGATACCAATCAGAAGTAACATGTGGTTGGTCTTTATTGGGCTTAAAGATAATTAAAGAAATATAATTGTATGATTGCTGAGAAGATAATACTTGGACATATCTGTGCAAGTGTGCAACAAGTTGTTCTTTATGTGTAATACCGAACTATTTGTACAAAATTCACTGTGGTATTACTACTGTATTTGTACCAAGGCTCATGGTGGAAGCAGCAGTTCTACCGTATTTTCTGGACTATAAGTCGCTACTTTTTTCCGATGCTTTAACACCGGTGTGGCTCATGTATCGGCGGCATGAAGCTTGTTGGCTTTTTACAAGCTAGCAAGCTCTGTGCCGCTGATAAATTTAGCATCGTCACATCAGACCCGGTCAGAGTGGACCACATGAAACTGTTTGAATAAATTCAATAGCGGCGTATAGACAGGTGTGCTCAATAGTCCGGAAAATACGGTAATAACATTGTGTTAATGGAAACATGCAGTGTATAAATATCCTAAAAAAGTTTGTTTGTTAGTCTCACTTGGTATTTACATGTAGTTATAGACTGCTTACTGTCCACCTCCATTCACTGAATAATTCATCCTGATGGTCATGTGGTAATAATGTCCAATTTAAAAAATATATGACTTAATACCTTCCAGTACAGAAAAAAAAACACAACCCTCAACTGAGCCCCATCCATTTTCAAGCTATTGACTTTTCATGTCATCCTGCCCAGGGGATTAATGGAGCAAAATAAACTGCAAAAGAGTGACACAAAGGGCCTGTGACAGTGTATGCTGGGGAATGGAAATCTATGTGAGCCTTTCGCGGAGGAGAAAAGTCCCTTGGCGACTGTGCCCGATCCACCCCCATTTCATGCTTTGTCAACTCCAGGATGGAGTCATTCCAGATGGAGAGGACTCTGAGTTAAGTGATGTGAAGACGTGGCATCAGAAAGCCAGAGGGAGGAAGTGTGGATCAGGATGACCATATTAACCTGTGAGACCTCAATTAGGTAAATGCAGACCTCTACCTGAGTCAAGCACTTTTGGAAACAGATATGTTGCTGCAGAGTATACACCTGCACCTGCCATTTATTTACACTGAGCATCACCAGGTGGGCTCATAATGACAGATTAAACCCTGAATCCAGCTGAATGGACATGATTTATTCTGATGTAATATTGTAAATATAGATTCACATTCCCCCACATGCATCCAGATAAGCTGCCGGATGCAGAAAAGCCATATCACCAACAACAATGTAATATTTAAAGCATCAGAATTATCACTAAATATAAATATTACAGCGGTGAGGACTGAATCTGTCGCTATCCTCAGAGATCTCAGAGAGTCACTAGGTCAAAGACTGTTGTGTGCTCTGATTGATCTTTCAGTTTTCCAACATTTGGTGTGGCTGGCATAATCTCAGCTTTTAAATCTCACATCAAAATCCATTTTTATAGGCCTCTCTCTGCAGCAGTTTGCATCCTCTGTCTTCATACCACTGAACCTAATGAAGCAATTTTATTGATTTTTATTATTCGCTGTCTTTTCGCAGCTTCATTTTTTGACATTTAATGTTTTTAGTGACAATATTGCAGTTTTATTTTGTACATGTTGTTGTTTTTATGACACCATATGTCCTGTCTTTGTACTATTTTCTTCCTCTGGGGTGCCGACGAATAGCTTGGTTTTTACATCCATTACAAAACACCATCATTACTGTGGTGAGATGATTATTGTCCTCTCCCTCCCTCCTGCAGTGCAGTCATGCACACGTTGTAAATTACATGTGCATCAATATTTCAGGCTAATTACAAAGTCTTTGAGAGAGGGTTACTGCTAACGTGGCCTATGTGCTAAGTGTGTCCAACTGTATTAAGTGCAGGACCTGCTGATGAATCAATTATGCGTCTGTCCATTGGTGAGACAAAATGCATAGATGATCTTGGTAAAAGGTCAAGAGCGGCCGAGCTGTGGAGCGGCATGATTAATTAAATAAGACCCCGCCCTCTCCACCTGTAGGTTACACAAAGAGCACACCACTGACCATTTCAGAAAAACTGATGAACTCAACTTTCTGTCTTATAGAAGATGCTGCTGCCATGGTAACAGGAGACAAAACCCACCAGCGGTGAGACGGCATCCTGGAGTTTAAAGGGCGGAGGCAACTTTGAAGCGCACCACCAGCGATAACAATAGCGCACTATAAGAGACACGGTAACCTCACTTTCATCCTTTCTCGCTTTGCCGGTGGACTCGGTGACACTTGTTGCTATGGATACGTGCACTCGGCACAGCCACGGGAACTTTCAGTGGTAACCAGGGTTCTGTTCTGTTGGATTCATGATGGATTTACAGTAAAATACAGAACACAGAGGACAACTGTAGCCACTTTCTTCATGAAATTTAGTGTCATGTCAGTAAATACAGGGACCAAGACAAACCTGATGTTTTATTGTCCTGATGCAGAAGAAAAATGTGTCTGTTCTGTAGATTTTATTCCATTTTTTTTGTTGCATTTGGTGCATAATCTCACTGTATGCAGAAAAATTTATTATCCGTTCTTTTTTGCACTGGAGCCCTGGACGTACAAACAGCGAACACTGGACTACTCTGATTGCTCTGAAAGAAAAATGAAAATCGTGCTGATTTTCAGGGAAGTTCTGGAAATACAAGAAGCCTTTTTTTCCCCCCTGATTTCTAAGCGTGATTTGAGATGGATGAAAATACAAGTCCCTGTGTCTTTGTGTTCAGGTTTGATTGAGTTACAACTTGAAGAAGTAGTGCAATTTCTGATGGGCCAAAAATCAGCTGCTGGGTTATTTTTAGAAAACCTGCAACTTCTCTCACCTCACACACAATCACTGCCTCACAAGTCTCCCTTTGTGTCCCTTGCTTCACAGTTTGAAAACTTCACCCAATGAGTAAATAATCAAATGTCGACAGGAGCATATCAGTATGCTCTGGTCTTTCCATTTTGCTCCGTGTTTTTGTGCAGGATTGACTTTATTTTTCAAAATAAAGTTTGCGTGGGTGTCCATTTGGACTCTAATCCAGTATTCCTGCTGGGCTGACACGCCTCTCCTCGAGCAGCAGCACATTCCTCATGCTCTAAAGAATATCACCATCATGTATTCAGCAGGCATATGTCTATAAGTCACATGCTCTCCTCTCTAACCCCTGACTCCCCCCCACTCCTATCTCCTTTCTGTGATGAATGACACCCATCTCAGAGTGGGTTAACTAATTATTCTCCATTAATCTGAGTCAAATGGCTGCTGTCACCACTGGATCTGCTGCCAACTCTGAGAGTCTACAGCTGTCTTTCACACACAGGATAAAAAAGAAAAGAAAAGAAAAGCCCACCGACCCACCTAACATTCACCACGCAGCCACCAGCCACTGAGACGGGCAGAGAGGCAGCCAAGCCTGAACCTGGAGCGGTGCTGCTGTCACCATGGCAACAGGTAGAGTGACAGAGGGCTCAGTGCTTATGTAATTAGCAGTTAGAGCAAATTGGAAGAAGTGACAATCACGTTTCACTTTAAAACATCACATTTGCCACAATGGGTGAAGAACCTTAGATGCTCATTATGAATCCAGGAGTGCATCTGGATGCTTCTGTTTTCTGCTTAAAATGAAATATAAAATGTCAACAATGCAGAAAGCACAAATATTCAAAAGCGCCATCCCTGATACTTGTGTAAATATAGCGTAGGTGGCAGCTCTTTTGCATTTTTCCTGCACTCAGAAACATTTTCAGACTTTATTTCTACCACAAAGGAACGTGATTACTGTATAATACTGCACAATGCAATGAACAGTATCCTGATGCATAGATCATCAGATCATCAGATCAAAAACAGATCTGAGGTCCTGGGGGAAAAAATAACCCCAACACCAATCCTATGCATTTTGAACAAGCCAGATCCAATAAAAGAAATACCAGCTGGTTACAGGCCCTTACAACAGCAAAGAGAGTGATCTCAAAGTACTGGAAGACACAAGAAATACCCACATATACAGAGTGGTTCATCATCCTTTCTGAGACAGCTTCTTATGAGCGATTAATTTATAAGATCAATGAGAAGTTACATATTTTTAATGCTATATGGGAGCCCTCCCTGAAGTAGAAGGAGCACCCTCAAACAATTAATAACTAATTTAAAAATAAAAATAAAAAAACAGGCAAGGGGGAGGGGGGGGGATCTATGGAGGGAAGCACATGGGGAATAAATTTGAAATTCATTTTACTTCAGACAGGGCAGCTTTTTCCAACTAGCATGTTGTTGACATCATCATCATCTATTTTCCTCTGTTTCGTGAGTTTTGGGGTTGGTTGTTTTTTTTCTTGTCTTGTTTTGACTACCGTATTTTCCGGACTATTGAGCACACCTGTCTATAAGCCGCTATTGAATTTATTCGAACAGTTTCATGTGGTCCACTCTGACCGGGTCTGATGTGACGAGGCTAAATGTATCGGTGGCACGGAGCTTGCTAGCTTGTAAAAAGCTAACGAGTTTTGTGCCACCGATACATGAGAAACACCGGTGTTTAAGCCGCAGGGTTCAAAGCGTTGGAAAAAAGTAGCGGCTTATACTCCAGAAAATACGGTATATGTTGCAGGAGGTTTTTTGTTTGTTTGTTTGTTTGTTTGTTCTCTCGTTTTACCTCCACCCTCTCATTTCTGTAAAATTATTCTACAGCTGTTGGGAATACCCTAGCAATAGAATATATCTACCGTATTTTCCGGACTATTGAGCACACCTGTCTATAAGCCGCTATTGAATTTATTTGAACAGTTTCATGTGGTCCACTCTGACCAGATCTGATGTGACGAGGCTAAATGTATCGGCGGCACGGAGCTTGCTAGCTTGTAAAAAGCTAACGAGCTTTGCGCCGCCGATACATGAAAAACACCGGTGTTTAAGTTCAAAGTGTTGGAAAAAAGTAGCGGCTTATAGTCCGTAAAATACGGTATATATATACATTTGATGATACTATAACGCTTTTCAAATTGAGTATGAGGTTAACCACGTTGTGTTTATAAAATCTGCCCTGTAAGAGACGTAATCAAATAATAATTTAAAAAAAAACAGATGTGAGGCAAACATGAAAACAAACTATATTAGTAACATGTGTGCATCTTTGCAGCTGTATTATGAACTCATCAAAGCTCACCTCTAAAAAAGTAAATCCTTACATTTTAGGGTTTAGACTTGCTTAAGATCAGAGTTGGGTTAAGTAGAGCTTAGGGTGGAGTAGCCTCGAGAGAACTAATGCAATGTCCCCCCCCAAAAAAAAAAACATTTAGTGTGGGTGTGTGTGGTGGAAAGGACACTTACTCTGCCAATTCCTCCAGGCTCCGGTACACATCATCCTCATTCAGAGCTGTGTCCTCCGATGGAAAAGGCCTAGTGCACACACACAAAAACACACACACACACACACAGTGAGAGAGGGGACAAAATACTTCACATATCACTACACACACTGCATGTCCCAGGTAGAAAAATAACCCGTCGAAAAGTGCGTGTTGTATCTGTCAGGTTGTCACTCTTCGCACCGTCACTTCGGCAGCACGACAGCGGGATCCTATTCAGCAGAGGACCCCATCAGTCACAAACAACATTGTCAAAACACATCAACACATTGCAGCTGACAGATAAAAAACCACCATCTTCACAACGCCAACTTTCTCAGGAATTCAGGAAAGCTCGCTCTCAGATGGATAAGCAGGTGTCTTATAAATCCTCTCAGGTGGTCTGGCCAGCTTTCAAGGACCCTGGAGGACAATGCACAGCAATATAAAACACAAAAGACAGCAAACTTCTGAGCTGTAATTTCTCTTCTACACAATGTGACCTTCACTATTTCCATGAAACAAACATTACGGTTGTGAGACCGTCTGAGAGCAGCGACAGCGTAACGAAAAACATTCATGTGTCAGCTCATGGTACAATAATCCACATGATTCATACCGATCGTCTGCTTAAATTCCTCATTTCGTCCCACGCCGTGTCAACAAACAATACTCCCGGGGAGTGGCGGAGCATAAAAATGGATGACTAATCAATTAGCTCATTAAATAGGGTGGATTTATGGCTAATCTTTTTAAAGACATCAGATTTCTACAAACATTATTTTGAAGTGCAGGATCAGGTCTGTCTTTTTTTTTCACAAGAGCTGATTGTGATTGCTACAAATTATAGCCTATTAGCTTAATGCAGTGCACAATTGAAGCCCATTAAAATCAGTGAGGTCATGATCAGCGCTAATCATCCACGATGCTAACGTTACCGAAATGGAAAAGGCGTGTAACATGAGAATTAATGCTGAGTGCCTCTTATCAACAGTTAACCTGAAGTCAAAGTCACTGAGATTGTTTTCAGTTTTATTGTGCTGAGTTATTTCGGCCTGTTTACTTGTTTCATCACCATAAGAGGATAATGTTGTTGTTGCCATTCTTCTCTCCTCAGGCAACACATCCCACACACAGCAGCACACAGCAGTAAACATCCCTGTAAGGCTGACCTTGACTCCTTCGTTTTGAATGTAACTGCTGAACGCATCATGTGTTTTCCAACTGTCAAAGAGTTCGTGGACACACACACATGCACACACACATATATACACAGGACCCCTAGCATAACTCAACAAACAAGTGCAGAGAGTGTGGGAGTGGGAGAGTGAAGCTGTGACTATATGTTTAACTGAGTTATAACACAGCAACTGCAGCAACATGAATTTTGATACAACTTCAAAATAAATCAGGTTCACAGTATGTTTTCAGATATTATAGCCTACATCCTAAATCATTAAATATCATCATCTCATCTCATTTTTATTCCTTGGCGTTCCATCCGGTTTGAGGCACTGATTTTATTGATTTTACTGATTGATTTTATTTGCTTTTATTCTTTTATTGTATAAATTTATTGTATTTTATTTATTTTAGTGATTTTATCGTTTTATTGATTTTATTTATTTTATGCGCTGCTTCATTATTGTGTATTTTACGTATCAGATATTATTTGTTTTTGTTGTACAGCACTTTGGTTCAGCTGTGGCTGATATAAAGTGCTTCATAAAAAAGTTGATTGATTGATTGATACATGGAAACAAAATAAATAGAACAGAATAGAAAAAAGACTATTAATCTGTTGCAGGATATAATTTTCAGATATAAAAACATCAGCTAACACTGAAGGAAATATGTAAAAATATATGAAAGGTGTAATATATACAATCTTTAAAATAAGAATAGTACAGAGTATCAAAAAAGCAACAAAGAACAATAATAAATACCAACATTATTCAGATGTGCAAAAACCAAATGTGCAACTTACTGAAATATCCAAAATTAAATAAATAAAAGAAGAAGTACACATAAGTAAGTACAGAGATCTGGATATGAGCAAAGTAAAAATGTATTTATTGTTTATTCTGGCAGAACCACTCACTTACACATGTACTGCAGATCCCTGTCATTTGTACTTTAAGACATTTATTTGTAAAACACACCTATTTTTAGGCCACATCACTGAGCCTGGGGATGTTTCAGGATACAGCAATGTGGCCTGACCTGACCAAGTCAATGAGTGACTGGTACTGATCAATAATCTTAATTAACCCCTGATACAGACTTAATACTTTCATTAAATAAAAAAGGAGAAAAAGGAAATTTTCATTTGCCAGAAATGTCTCTAAACATCGTCTTCCTCACACGTCCCTGTGCGTCCAACAGCTGACATAAATAAACAGATAAACAACACTTTGATCAAGTGTTTTTGTTTTTAAACAGAGAATTTCTGAATAAATATTGTATTAAACATGATCATTAATTATGTATGTTCACCTTCTTCTGCTTAGGCATCAATAGAGTCACAAGCTGGTTTACCACTGTCTATTCAATCTGATTCAATCTTATGTTGTGATCAGAAACTTAATTTTTCTAAATGATGCAATCAACTCATAATAATTATAAAGAGGTAATCAGGTGAAGGTTAATTTGACTGAACTTCCTGTTATGGTAACCGTGGGTTACATGTTGTTCAAGGTTGGATTTATTTTCTTTAATAAAAGTAACTCTTAGCCATTTTCAAGTTTAATGTGTGATTCATCACAAAGTTCGACAGGTTATTGTAACAAATTTGAATCATTTCAAAACTATTCGCTGTGGCGGTCACTACAAGTCGTGAGAAAATCTTTCAGATAACTACAGGAAAGTTATGGTGGAAATTTCCTATGGGTCTTTATGTACATTAGTCTTGACCAAGTCACCCAGTTGAGGCCTGTGCTCCGAGCTGATCAACACTAAAACAATACAAACCACAGAGAGAGTGGTTGTTTTTCTGTCTCTATATCCAGTAATCAATACACCTCATGAACAATCTGTGAAGGAGGGCCTGGTCTATAAATGGACATGGATAGATTTTGCCATGAGGGAAATCTATCACAGCAGGACAAAGAAGAACAAAGAGAGGAAGAATAAACGTCTGTATATGTGATGTCGCTGTCTAGAGCAGGAAGTGAGCCGAGCTGTGATATGGACGGCTCACTGTCAGAGACAAGACCTTCAAAGCTCTCATAAAAAGCCTTTCCAGTCTCCGATAGCACTCCGGCTTTGAAATCCTTGGACTGTGTTTAATCCAAAGATATGATCAGATGACTGAGACACTTTACAGTGTTCACAATCTTCCTAAAGAGCCAACTGAAGTGCTCTCTTAGTGGGTGAAGGCCAAATGTCACACTGCTAACTGAAAGCTACAGTGTGAGCATGCATGTAAAGAAAAAGCGGATCGTAGTGGCGCCAGTTTTTAGTTTGATAGCGTACATGTGCAGGTTTGTGTGTATGTGTGTTGAGCTGAGTGTTAGCGTGACACCAGCAATTAGCCTTTGCGTAATTAAAGCAGTGGTCACCCTGAAAGAGTGTGTCAGCCATCAGGTTAATGAATGCTCAGCTAGATAGTCAAAGGTCAGCTTGTCACTTGCAGGAACACACACACACACACACACACACACAGAAATCCTGCAAACTCCACACTCTTCCCCGATTCATTTACTCTGCACATGTTTCCATGTTGAAGTGGTATAACTTCATTAAAACCTGTATTTTCAAAAGCTAATTACACGTATTAGCAACACCCAAAAACTGCCTCATCTGATTTATGTAACTGTCTCACTCACTGTTATGAAGCGCAGAGGGTGTTTCCTCCAGAGCGTAATAACACACCCACATCCGACGGCCCCCTCCAATGAAATGTGCATTATATTATAAGTTATTAATGGAGTCCCGCAGGGCAAAATTTAATTACATAGTAGTTTGTGGAGATACGCGCGCACATCTATCACCTCCGTGTTGTTTTGCGGAGCCAAGCACTGCCCAATGCTGCCGTTTTCATTTCTCCTAAATGGTGCATGGAGGTGTAATTGAACTATGTTCATAATTTCATCAGAACTCCTCTGATGAGGCGTCTCTTGGCCATTCGCTGCTGCTCTGTTACCTCTCCGGCGAGCGTTGTTGCTCAGGCCGGCGCTCGGAGCGGAGGATGTTGTGGTACAAAGTAATCAGTTGTCTATTCACAGAATCCAAAGTGCATTTGTTTACACCTCTGATTATTCCCCAGCGCCGACGCTACCCACAGCGCCTCCTGATTTGGCTTATTCAAGAGCTGTTTGCTGTTTTGTTGTTGTTATCTGAGTCCAAATGATCCTTTCAGGTAAACTGAGGAGAATGTTGTGTTCTTCTTTTGGTGGAGATGTGGTCCAGAGCTGCATTTAACAACATCAAATAGGCTTTTTATCTCCATCAGCGGGGACCTTTAATGTCTGTACATTATGTTTTTGTTTGCTCTGACTTTAATACTAAAAAAAGAGTTTGAGTCGAGTTGATATAAAGTTGAAAGTTGAGATTTATTCATTATTACTTGATGTTCTGTAAAGATTTATTCTTCACCTACAAAACTTTCTTTCAGTTGCTTTAACATTTCTCTCTCTCTGTGTCTGTTTGGCTAATTATTACATTTCATTGATTTTACTGATCAACCTTTTCATTTTCTGAATAATCTTCCTCCTTAACTTAATCAAAATGAATTCAGTTCTGGAGAATATACACCATGAGCAGTCGATACACTTCCAGTGAATTATTCCAATTAAATGCAACAATCTAAAAATAAGCTTATGCTTCATCCTACTCCTTTTTGAACATGTGAGAGTTAAAACCGTTTGCGTTGTTTTGACAGTTTCTTTTGTTTGTTTGTTTTTGTTTTCTTTCCTTCTTTAATTTTTTTAATTATTTTATTTTTTTCTCATCATTTTTTTTTCTTTGTCTGTTTCTTTTGTTTTTTATCACACATATTCGAAATAAAGCATTCATTCATTCATTCATTCATTCATTAAACTATCTAAAATCTAAATCTAAAAATGAGTCTGCCAACATGAACAGGTTAGGAATTTCTGTCTATAGGAAGATTAAACCTGTAGAAATAAAGGTCATTTTCATTTTAAAACAGACTGAATGAGTGTTTTCTTACTGTTACATAGTGAATACATTTCAGTAAAACTAGAAAAACATGGACACTAAACACAGACATTTTTTCCCTCTGCTACATGAGTGTAAGTGGGTGTTGACATGAGCATGAGGGCCTGAATGCTCCCATTTTTTTCTGTGTTTTTAAGTGTTATTGTCGCTTTTCTGGTTCGAGGCACAATTAAAATACATTTTTAAATTCTTTTCCCTTCACATTCTCTGTAAATCACAATGTCCCCATCTTGTCCACTGCAGCCCTTTACAATTCACACAATGCTCCTTACTGCCTTGCTCTTTCTTGATTCATAACATCATTAGAATAAAACCCAGTATAATTGCGATTATGTCTAATTTCGTGCACATTGTCCTGGTGTAAAGGGAATTGTTGGCACATGTGTGCTGTACAAAGCCGTAGCGAGCCTGCCCCATTGATCAACGATTGTCAAACAGCAGAACAACAGTGTAGTCGTTATGTGTGAAAGCAGCTCAAATGGTCAGCATCCGAAGCAGTTTCATGTCCCAGGACACGGCTTCGTTTCTGCAGGGGTCAATAAATCGCTGCAGCTCCAGCTAGCTAGTGCACTTTGCCACTTATTGTACCAGGCCTGTCTATAAAGCTTCTCCTCCAGACCTGCAACAGTGGTTTCAGTTTAAAGCCTGGGGAATGTGTGTGTGCATGTGTGTGTGTGCGTGCAAGTATATACGAGTAAGAGCTTTTTTTTTTTTTTTCTCTTTGCACGTCTGAGTTATATATCGACATTGTTTACGTGAGAAATTAGCACACGCGATGCATTCACACGGCGTGAGTGAAAAATGAGGAGCGGACGTGCAATGTGATAACTGCATACTAATGTGTGATGATGCTCAGTGGCGTGAGGGGGCAGAGCTGTGCTTACATGACGAGGAACGAGAAGACGAGAGCGAGCAAACGTGCAAACAGTGAATCCTGACACTGTTGTGTACACTGGAGGTTCTCCCTCAGATTCAATGAAAGAAAAGAAGAAAGAAAAAAATTCACATGTTGCATTTTCTTTGTCTAGGTCTAAATAAATCAAGTTATAAATAAAATAAATAAAGGTATATCTCTAAATTGACTTTCAATGTATATTTCTTAATTGTGTTTATTACATGGCAGAAGTAACACCTTGGTTGATAACAGAAACACTCATTAATAATAATAGTAATAATAATGATAATAATTTCTATATTCATCAGTATGTTAATGTGTAAAAATCTATTCAGCTATTCCTGTGATAGGCATTTTTTTTTTCTATTTATAGACTGAAGGGATCATTGAAATGATAAAAACCTTGTTCGCTCCATCCCAAAAATTCAACTGTGTCAATTATAGTGTATGGTTTCTTCTTTACTTAAAATTATTAATAACTTCTTTTTTTATGTTACATGTTTTTATATTGTTTATTTTTTCATTTTTTTTCACCTTTTAAGTATATTTTTTTGTAGATTATTTAGAATAATAATTATTGATCATCCTACTGTCTTTTCTGCTCTAATATTGCACCACATGTTCAACCATTATTTACTTATTATTTATCAAATTTACTCTTGCTCTAAAAAGAACTGAGTAAATGTGTTTGTCTTATTTTTTATGTGTTAGATGTTATTACAGCTGCACGAGAATAAAAAGTACAGGGAGAAACTAAAAGAATACAAATGATAAAATAATAGTAACGACAACATAAAATATATACTAACAAATTATATTAAATTATTCGGTTAACAGACATTTAGTCATTTCTCAGAGCAGTACTTAAAAAACAGGTATATACATGATATAAAGTCATTATCTAAACCCATCAGTAAACTTCTCCTCGTGTGCTCCCTGACTGAGCTGAGGTCTCTCGCACTCTACGACCCTAATCCCGC
>OOFC01048649.1:8971-21353 GCA_900323345.1 Pseudochromis fuscus
GATCCCGTTTTCAGGGTCTAAACAAGGCTTGATACTGAAATATGACTTATTAAACTTATTAAGCAGAGAAAATTAGAAAACACACTGGTCTCATATAGTGACGAATACCTTACAGTAAGGTCTCGATAATGTCTTGGTCTTGTCTTGGTCTTGTCTCGGTCTCGATAATGTCTTGGTCTTGTCTTGGTCTTGTCTCGGTCTCAATAATGTCTTCGTCTTGTCTTGGTTTTGATAATGTCTTGGTCTCGATAATGTCTTGGTCTTGTCTCGATAATGTCTCGATAATGTCTTGGTCTTGTCTTGGTCTCGTCTTGGTCTTGTCTCAGTCTCGATAATGTCTTGGTCTTGTCTTGTAGGATTTACAGCATTAGGTCTTGTCTTGGTCTCGATAATGTCTTGGTCTTGTCTTGGTCTCGTCTTGGTCTCGTCTTGGTCTTGTCTCAGTCTCGATAATGTCTTGGTCTTGTCTTGTAGGATTTACAGCATTAGCAGATACATGGATATTGTTTCTTTAATACTTGTACATTGTGGTCCATGCTGTGGCACTACCATGCTGAAATCTACATGTTCAGATCAGGAAGGTCTGTGCTTATTGGCTCCCAATACCAAGATGATTTCTGTGCATTTCTCTAATTCTGCAAAAAAAAAAAAATAAAAAAAATTGATGACCCTCATTTATAGGTGGGTGTCGATGGTGCCGAGGTTTAACGCTCCGTGCCGCACCATGTGCCGTCACGGTTCAGGCTACCTTTGGCCGCAGCTGCGAGCACAGTCCTGTTGCCAGGTGGAGAGGGGAGATGGAGAGAGCCGCCGGCCATTAGCTGTGTTGGCTATTGGAAGTGAAAAGAGAAGAAATGTGGGGCAGCTTTGCCACCCGTTTGAAGTAGGGACAGCTTGTTTGTGAAGTGGAGGCAGAGCGCTCGGCTTTCATGTCCTGCTCTCATGTGACCTGGGGAGACCTCAACTTCATAAACCATATTGACTATATAGCCTGAAAAAAAAAAAAAAAAATACACTGACACAATCTATTCCAGCACTTATGGGGCTCGGACGCCTGAAGCTTTATGAAGTGAGATGAATGGGAGAGCACTGGGAGCTTGAAGGCCAGCCCCTGACGCCACTTGCAAACAGACAAACATGAAAATGTTCTCAGGTATTGACTCATTACCTGAGTAATAAATAAGAGGTTTAAGGGAATGATGTGACAGTTAATTTCAGGCTGCATAACAATACCGACGCTCTGACATTTGATCACGATTCTTTTAACGACACTGTCACACTCCATCAGCGCTCACTCTGTGATCCGGTAAATGATTGTGTGATTAAACATGAATTAAAAGTGAAACCATGAAATTGCAAGTGCTCCCACCACCTTCTCTGAAGTTGAAATGTAGTGCTCTTAACGGGAGTTTTTGACACAACTGCTGATCCAGCTCTCGGGGATGAGGGCTTGAGAGACTTAGACGTTTTTTTGTCGTCTCTGCATTTCTTGGGAGGGAATTGGCAGATTATTTGGTCAACCTCGATCAGTTCCACCACAGCTTAGGGGGATACATGCTCGCTGACTAATATTGCCCGGAAATCCATCAAAGTCAGAGGGCTTGTCCCCCTTTTAAAACCAGTGTGTTCCAATCAAGCGCTCAGCCCGTCAAAGCCATCACAAACAGAGGCCACACTCCGCCTGCGACTGACGCTGACAGATCCAGATGAAAATAAATTATGCTGTCTCCGAGCATGAAAGTACCTACTGTAATGTCGAATGAGACGACAGTTAACTTTAATCTTCAAAGCACTCCTATAAAGTAATGCAGTTTTCTTTGCTGGTTTAATATCCCTAAAATAAATAGTTAAGATGCTTTTCACCCTCTCAGGAGCTTTGATTTAGGACACAAATATGGTTTCCTGATTGTTAAACATCGTAGGGTGTGTAACAATGTTCCTCACACACTCAGCTGGTTCAGTTCTGGAGAAGCGATGAGTCTGATCCACTGATGATGAAGGTCAGTCCTGAAAGATTTTAAAGATTTTGTTGTCACTTTCATCTTATCCTGAGGCGCTGGTGGAGGAGCAGAGGAAGAGATGATAAATACCAGGAAAACCAGCAACCAAACTGGAGACAAAGACAAATGTGAATATTGTCAGTGAAAAAATTTTAACTGAGAAAATATGAAAAAAAAAGATCAAACTAGAAATATGATTTGAAATGTTTTCAGCATTTTCAATTAAATCTTAAATAGTTTAATGTATCCAAAATTAATTATAAGACTTAATCAATTTAACCACTTGCTTTGTCTTGATTGTGTGATTAACAGTGTACAGACACAGATCACATGTACAGGTGAGAACTGTGTCCTTAAGTTTTAACATTATATTTTATTCAGGTGGTTTGTTTCTGTTTCCATCATATTTCTGGTGCCAGTTTCTTTTATTGTGAAGTTATTTGGACAAAGTTGTGAGAATGAAGCAGTGAGGAACAAACAAAGAAAACTGCTGAAGCATCAATAAGTGAGCACCTCTAATAAACACTATTCAATCGTTCATTTGTAATAATAACTTAATAATTCTCTGTAAATTGCAGTGTTACCTTGTAGTACCTGATATTGACTTAAATGTAAGCTTATTTGAATATATGTTAAATTTCCATCAGTTAGATTTTAGTCTCACTTTGACATTCACATTTGTTTACATCAAAGAATTTGTCACCATCTTCCTGTATAGTTACCATGGTTACATATGTTAATCTTGTTTATGGCAGGGTTAATGGAAACAGTTCAGTGTCCACGTCCCTGTGCTTTGCAGTGATTGAACAAATTCACTCTCTTCATTAAATCCTTTTAAACGTCATCATTTCTAAACTCTGAACTGCTCACCTATCATTAGCATTACAATTAGCATTGCCACGGCAACAGTCTCCCCACTACAGAGCAACAGCATCTTTGAGAAGATGACTCACTCACTTTGCTGAAACAACACTTGTTTGTTGTCTTGAGTTCACTTGTGAGGAGATGCTAAGTTGTTGGATAACATGAATACAACAGTGAAAACATGAGGAGGGTGATTTCAATCGAAAGTTTCCATTAATCCTGAGCTGATTAACTGAATCTGTCCATTTTAAAAGTGTCAGCTTCTGCCTGCACGTTTCTAGTTTGTCTCTCTTGCTGTTTTGTTGCAGCTTGTGTTGAGTTTTGTTTGTGAATCCCTTTTTTAATTTGACAGAATTAGAGATATGTGAAGTGGCGAGGGAAACTTTTACTGATCAGAAGTTGCAGGATGTTATTTCAAAGACGCCGTAGGTCAATGAATAACAAAGTGTTTCTCATGTGAATGCAGCCGCTGTGTTCAACTATTATTCATCTTCACCAACCAACTCCTTCCAGAAACTGAAGACCAGCACCTCCACCTTCAACGATGAACAAGATCACAGATATTGTTGCCTTCTACCTCTTCTACAGAAACAGATACACTTTATTGTGGAAGTCCCAGAAACATACAAACCCTCTCTCATGGTTTTATCCTGTACGGAGTCAAAGTTGTGCCATAAAGCTGTGGACGGCCACAGAGAGCAACAGTTAACTTGTCCTTGGTTTTTGCTCGTTGGTGATGCTCAGGAATAACAACCACAGAGAGTTTACAGAAACCAGCAAGACCAAGCAATGCAGAGGTGTAAAACAGTGCTACAGTCCCCACAGCCAATAGATGCTGTCTCCAAAAAAATCCTGGTTCCTTCTGACTTTACATCAAAAAATTTAAATCATGAAATTCTCTTTTCGTACAAGAAAAATGTAATAACATGTAATAAAACACAAAATGTAATAACTGGTCAATAATGTAGCAAGAGTGCTGAGCCTGAAATGAAACAAAACTTAAAATGTAACAAGTTGTTACATTTGAGGCAAAGTTTTTACTTTTTGTGCTCAGCATCTTGTTACGTTATTGACCAGTTATTACATTTTGGGTTTAATTACTTTTTTTTTTTAAAGAATTTGAGTCATTGTTACATTTCAGCTTGTTGTTAAATATTAGGCTCTAACGAGGCTAAAAGTGGAAGATTTAGAGGTGCAGTCAGCTTGCTGGACAGATCTGGTCTCCAGTCAGACTGGTGCTGAACTCCAGTCTGAAACACACTGAACAGTGTCTTCAGGTCTAAAGGTTGGATCCGCCTCCTCATTCCTTCCTTCATGTCCAAATATGGTCGCTTCTGGCTCCAAATAATCGATGTGTGATGTTCAAACACTAAACTCCACAAACCAGTGGAACCAGTGAACCTTGTTTCATCCATTTCTACAAACTGGGATTCCAACACTAATTTGTTGCTTAAGTAACATGTGATGCAAGTTTTTCACTTTTCGTTGCCCAACACAAATTCGCATCTATGAGCATTTTCACATTCACCTCACATGGGATCGTGCTGTGGGAGAAATTCGCTTCATGTTTGGTGTGAACAGCTTTAGTCTCTGATTAGTTTAACCCTTCGTTCTGACTTATTATTTGGATTTAATTTTTTTGACAATCAATATGCAACATTTTGTTATGTCTTGAAATATTACTTTTTGTTTCTCTAAATGTAAAAAATGAATTTGGATCAATAAGGCAGCAATTAATAATTCTTTAAATCTCAAAGTAGAAGCAGCATTTACAGCTTCTGACTTAATTTGACTGAATCAGGAAAGACTTGTGTAGAAAGTGGTCAGTACATTGATTCAGAGATATTTATGAATGAACACTTACCTAATGATTTATTAATACAGTTTCCCAGTTGGTTCTCCAAAACCCCTCATTATCTTCCATACGGAGCTTTTCAGGGAGTACCACAATTCATCAATTATTAATGATACATTCAGCACATATTTTACACGTTGATATTTGTTTACCATCTGTCAAAAAAAAAAAACGCGTCAGTCAACAGCACAGTCAGAAGTGGATGGTGTTTAGTTTGCACGCTGTCTGATTTAGGTTTACTTCAGTTTGTCACTTTCCCAGTGTGAACACATTACATATTCAAAGGCTGCTCAGAGTTACTGTGCGCTATCGATTTGCAGCACAGCGTGCGAGGGGCCTGAGAGCACAGCGTACGGACATTTAACATGCTGTAATTATTTCTAGCATCTCAGTAATGTTATGAAAACTTCCAGCGGAGTCAGAGCTGACGACCAGGACAAAGCCGGAGACAACTTTGAAAAAAAGAAATGACATTGACATAACTGAGTGGATTCTGGAACATTCTGCTTCACGACTAAAACACATTAACCTTCCCTGAATGATGTTTTGTGCAACTGCAACAATACTTCAGTGCTTTTTAGGGGTACGTCTGTGCAAATGGAATAAAAAGTACCAACAAGCAGAAAGTTGACTGTAGTCTTAGAAGAGTTTTAATTTGACATAGGCTGTGGTTAAAAATAAAGAATCCATTGTTCCTTTGTTTGCAGATAAATTGTAACAAGAAAGTTGTTTTTTTCTTTCATTATGTTTCTATTCAGAGACTCACAGAAATCTGAGTTTGAAACAGAAATGATGAGTCAAGCTAAAATCCAGTGTATTATAGATCCTCTGCCCTCCCACGTTTCAGATACATTAACTATTCTCTTCGCTCCTCCAGCCATTACAAATGTCAATCCTCTGCTTCACTCAGCAGGCGGTCCAACACACAACACTCGCACACACTTCAAGACACTTCCACATTCCTCTTCCTCCTCCTCTTCGTCCTCGGCTGCAGCACGTGACAGAGAAAACAGTTATTCAGCACAGGTCCCACAGGCTGGCTGTCTGCTCGTTTGTTAATGACAAGCATTTGGGGTAACCATCGATTTCCTGTGGCACTAATTAAGAGTAGACTCATTAAAACGTTTGCCATACATCCTGTGTTAACTTTGTGGGTTGGTTTTTTCTTCCTCTTTTCACTCTGCTGCGATTGTTGTTTGTCTTTTCTCTTGTTGAGGCTCATATGTCCACAGAGAGACTGATCACAGGGGGAGGATAAAGATGCTGATGCTCCGACCTCTTGTCGCCAACATCCAAACTGCAGCACATGGAGGGAGATACGTGAAGGGGCTTTTTGCTTCTAGGCTGAGTTTGTTCATTAAAATTATAATATTAGTAAACAGAGCTAATTTCATCTGTTTTTATCCCAAATATTCATGCACCTGAGGGCCAGCGTGGTGCAAGGGATTTAATATAAGTAAGAGATAATGACAGAAAACTCCTGGCTCTGATTCCGACTAAGCTGACTAACACTGGGAGGCATTTGAGCAGACGTTCACATCCATTTAGGAGTGCAATCTGTCTTAAAAGCCCAGTACTTCTTATTCCAAGCAGCCATATTGATCCATCCAACTGTCCTCCCTGTGTGTGTTTACGTCTGGTGCCAGGTCAGATATCTGTTCCCGGTGCCTGCTGATGTCCGTGTGCTGCTGCCTGACCACAGTTCACAAGGTGATTTGTTGTAGTCTGGTTATTTCACCTTGTTAAATGGTTGGTTTACACACACACACACACACACACACACACACTTTCTCACTCACCATTTGAGGCATCCAATAATGCAGCTTTGGTGAGATATTTTTGCTGATGAGTAATGAGGTGCAGAAATGAAACTGAGGTGAAAGCATCTCTGTTTGTGGACTTCAAATCATTGATTGAAATATTTCAGCAGCAGTCCGTCCTTTCAGAAACAAAGTCCCCAGTTACTCCACACAGCTCTCTGGCTACATGCCGAAGAAATAATCTCAACAGTCCGAGCGAGAGGTGCAACAAGGACGTAGGAGATGTTTTTTTGTTTGTTGTTGTTCACCCCTGTCCACCCTCGGCACACACAGAATTTCATTAACCTCCATTGTTTTGTAGTCACCCCACAAGTTGTGGATATTTCACAAGCTTTGTACAACAAAACAATATTTTATCTTGTGTGATTTTGGTAAATCTACCCTTTAAATAATAATTTCCCTGCTTAAATTCAAGAGAAAATTCTTCTCATGCCAACAAATCTGAATTTATTCCCGTTGGCTAATGTTGGCTAATGCTGTCTTGCCTACGCTGAATGTTTCTGTGTGAAATATTGAAGTTTGCATTTTGCTCTTCTTGTTCTCTCCTGAGCACACAACACCTCACTCAAGGGAGACATCTGGGTTTTGCTGTATTTTGATCCTGCGTTGCAAAAACACAGCAACATCCATCAGGGGAGCATGAATGTATTATTTAAAATTGGTTACCCACAATGCAACCCCCATCACTGCACACACAAATACACTGAATTAGCACTTAGCAGCTCTGTGGGAGAAACAGTTCAGTGTAACTTCTCATAACTTCCCTGATTTATAGAAAAGATGTAACTTCACTCAGTTGTTCACAATCTGTTGTCATGGTCTGAACATGAGCAGTGCAGCTTTTAGTTGCGTTACCTTTCAGGTGCTGCTTGGTGCTGTGTGCGGAGCCTCCTGGGAACCTGTGGTGCACACCGGATTTCCATCCTTCAGTTGGTGTATTTAGGACCCAGGTTTCCAGCACTTCTCCACCAGATCACTTCGTCGCCTTCGTGGTACATGGCTCGGCCAAATCTTTAAGAGTGTGCTAGCAAGTTTCAGTTTCTGTTCCCTCTGCTTATGTGTTACCTGTACTTCCAGTTGTCCTCGGATCTCTCGCTCCCTGGAGGAAACCACCTCACCTGTCACCATCCAGCGGTCTGCTGACCTTCACCAGCGACCCACCTTCCTCTGTGCTCCAGCCTGCCTCCGCGATCAAGACCACAACTTACCTAGTTACCCGCCATCAAACATATATACTCATTAAATCACCTTCTAAGTGCAAGCCTCCTCTCTCGTCTCCTGTTTAGTTATATCTTTGCTCAGGGTGGTTGTAACTTTGTATTGCAGGTGTAGTTTACCTTAAGTGAAGTTAACTAAACAATCAACAAACAACAACATGAGCAATGACATATGAAACATAGTAATTGTGCAGGAACAGCAGCATGAGTGTCATCTCCAGTGTTGAGTTGTGATCAGGTGGTGCAGACTCAGGCGTGTCGGTTGTAATAAAACACACTGTCATATTTGAATGGCGGCTGTGGCTCAGGTGGTAGAGCGGGTCGCCTATGAGTCTTAAGATTGTGGGTTTGATCCCCGGCTCCTTCTGTCCACGTGTCGAGGTGTCCTTGGGCAAGGCACTGAACCCTAAGGCCCCGTCCACATGGAGACGAAACTAATACGTCTCCCCCGAAAACGGATATTAATATCTAGGTCCACAAGAAAAAGCCAGAAACGCTGTAGTCAATATGCCAGACCTGTATGTGGCGCTGTAACGCTGCCACAGAAACACACCAAAACAAGGAAGAAGACACGGAGCATGTGCATTAAACTCTACGAGGTAAAACCAACACCCACAACAACACACACCCAGCCCAGTAGCTGCTGCAGGACTAACGCCACGCTGTGTTCCTCCATTTTTACTGTTGTTGTCGGGGTTACGCAGGCGAGTTAAGGGTCAGAGGCGGGGCTACAGCGGTAGCGTTTCAGGAGAACGCGTATTCGCCGTCCACACAGGGACGCAGCAGGTGGCGTCCTCAGACTTTCATAATGTGGGACCCGGTTTCAAAAAGTATCAGTACCGGCTGCCAAATCTCCATCTCCATGTGGATGCAAGGCGTAAACGATAAAAAAACTTTACACTGAAACCCGTCTCCATGTGGACGGGGCCTTAGTTGCTCCCTATGGTGGCTAGCACCTTGCAGGGCAGCTCGGTAGCCTTTGGTGTGTGAGTGTGTGTGAATGGGGGATGAGTTGCCTTGTAAAGCGCTTTGGGACCTCGCTATGGTCAAGAAAGCACTATATAAATGTTCTCCATTTACCAAAGGTCTACCAGTGTCCATGTGACATTAACATGTTGTGAATATCTGCAGAAAACCTACAGCTGCTTTGTAGCCTGACACAATGCACAGATTAATTTGCCCTTTTGTGTTTTCTCTGTATCTTTTGGCATCGTGAGGCGTTTCCTTGGTTCCTTTTACTTTTCAGTTTCAGGGATGATGGTCGTCTTCGGTCTCAGATGGCAGCTTCCCGCAAAAGCCACCCAGCAGAGGAATTGCTTATTTATCCTCCATTAAGTTTCCTGTTCCTGATTTAATCGTGGCCCGATCCAAACAGAGGATCTGACCCTAACCTGTGAGCAGCAGCTCCAGAATCACTCTCCTCCTTCTAAATCCTTTTGATACAAGAAAACTCATTATATGTGTGAATCACCATTTCCAAGTTGTACAAGTGGCAAAAGCCTTTCAGCTGCTTCACTCTCATAATTTATTCAGTGTAACATGAAATGTGATTGGGCGCCATGGTAGTGCAGTGGTTAGCGCTGTCGCCTCGTTAGCAAGAAGATTCTGGGTTGAGATCTGATGAAGCGCCGGGGCCTGTGTGAGTATCCATGCTCTCCCTGTGCGTTATTGGTTTTCTCCTGATGCTCTCAGTCCAAAGACGTGTTTGTTAGGTTGATTGGTGATTCTACTTTTAATGTGAGCGCGGGCGTCGATATTACCGCGTTGGCCTTGTGATGTCTGGGGTGTTATAGATATGGGCTCCAGCCCCTGGGACAGCTCCACAGGACAGAGCGGGTATAGATATTAGATGGATGGATGAACATGATTATTACTGGGGAACAGTTTTCATGAATGTATTATAGATGTATGAACAGCTTAAGGTACACAAGGGACATTTGGTCTTTTCAGAGCAAATCATTTGCATAGTTTAAACAACTACATCAGATTGCTGCTGAGGTGAATACTGCAGAGGTTAGTGTAAGTGCACTACACTAAATAAGCACTTGTTAGGACAACATGCAATTCTCCTTCATGGGGTTGATTTCAAGGCAATCCAGTTGCATGAGTTTTTGGTTTAAATGGTATTTAGCTTAGAAAAAAAATGTACCGACTCAGTATTTCATAATTGAAAATGACGACTTGTGAATTGACGTCAATTGGAGACTGTATAGAAATGGACAAAGCAACCAGAGCTCACCAGAAGTGTAAAAAAGTGCAATACCAACAACTCCAACTGACTTAAATAAAAAACCCAAAGACACTGCCAAAATGTATTTATAAATTGTACTGACTGAGTTTTTCATGATTGATTATTACCTTTTTGTTTAAGACCTGCCTCCTGACTCCTCCCTATATTTTAAAATTTGGTCACTTCCTGTTTCAAAACACCCTCCAAAAACCAATGGGGGACTGTGGAGGTCTCTGCAGGTGAGAAGAGTTGAAATGAAGACAGGAAGCAGCTCTTCTCTGTTACATGTTTAATGTTAGCAGGGAAGCTCAACCATTAGCCACATGTTGCACGAGCAGATCGCATCGGAGGAAAAAAACTAAATAAACAGCTTGATAGTCCCAACATGCAAAAAAAAAACAAAAAAACAGCAGCGTATCATAGCGCGGGTAACCAGAGAGTGACCCAGAGGTGAACAGATTACGTCGAAGTGCGTCACCATGGCAACCAAGAAACACTACCCAGAGGGGCGATCGTTACAGGATGTCATGTTAGCTTTGTCCATACTTTAAATAGTCTATTGTTTTCAGTCAGGAAAGTAAAACCAGATACAAATCAACATTTCTTTCTGATTGGCTTAAATATATCAATGTGGATATTACTTCAACAGCTGCTATTTTGCCACCACTGCATCCACAGCCTTTCTCTACAAGTGATCATAATTTATAATAATGGTGTAAACATCATACATGTCACTAAAATTACAGGCTGATAGCACTACACCATCACAGTGCATGACCACAACATACTGTATATTGCACAGGTTTGCAGCAGTTTACAATTAACTGCGTCTAGGTTGGACTTTTTTTTATTATTTCTGCAGCTGGAATTGGATCTACTTGTTTTTAATAATGTTTCAAGAGCTCTTCTCTTGCTTTTGGCTGACACTGTTTCATCTCTGACTCTCCGAGCACCTTGAACCAGAATAATCAATCAGCCAAACAAAAAAAAAAGAAAAGAAACACTCCCAATGACATCCCATTTTTTCACAGTCCACATGATGAACTGTTGGCTCCGTTGGCACTTTGTGAACACAACATTTGTCCCATTATAACGGCAGGCGCTCTCTTTCTCCAATCGTGCTCTGCTAGTGGGCAGCTCTTGGAAATGTGTGGAATGAACAGCCTGCAACAATATCAAGTGTTAGCAGTCAACTCAACAGAAAGCTAATGAACCATAGCAAACAGCTTGTGGGGTGTAGCGAGCGAGAGCAGTTGCATCAAAAGCCCTTCATCGGCGGCTTGAGCACGCTTAAGTGAATAAACTACATCCTAAGGCTGGTGGAAAACAGACATAATCCACTGACATGTATACAACTCAAAGTGAGATAAGTAGCAGGCAGTGTTGCAGTAAAGAGCAGACGTCACACGTAACAAAGATTCAAACTGAATGACTGTGGAAATGAATCACGCCGACTTCTATACGGTGATTTTCAGAGGAGTAGTCGCATGTTTCTGGGTTTATTTCTGTTACACAGCACACACACCAGCCTATTGTCTGTCGTAATATTTCAGATGAGAATGAACACCGACTGTTTCAGAATGACACCACTGAATGGATCCATCACGTTTTCACAACTTCTGGGAAAATTTTCCACAGTCCCAACCAAAGGTCTGGGTAATAATAATACTGTATCGCTGCACTTAGAAATCTGTTCAGCCTACGCCATGAACACTGCCAGTCAATTTCAGTGTCGCACCGCAACCTGTTTGCAGCTGTGTCATCTTTATGAAATGTTTTCTAGGATAAAAAATGAATTTATTTCACTCACTCTTGCAGTGTTGGGTTTGATCTTATTTGCCCCCACGACTTGTTAAAAGTGTTTAAAAGTGTAAAAGTGTCTCAAACTGGCTTTCAATTAAAAGTCTTTAATAATAAAATCATTGATATGAATAAATAATAGATGCAGCAACATAAAAAGGGTGAATAAATGAAAGATAGTGTACTGGTAAAAATATTCATAATAAAATCCCTGTTCAGAACTAAACTCAACCAAAATGTTGGGCTTTTAATTTGAAACATTTACAGGACGAGTTGAGTTCGTATTACTGCATCAAACAGTAACTGTAATCTGATGATCTGCTCTGCTGCTGATCTCAGTTTATCCATCAAAAAGTGGGAATCAACTGAAATATTTGAAATGTAATTCAAATATATTGCAACTTCAAAACGCCTCTGAGTGTTTAACATAAAAGAAACCAAACACAAAAGCACACACACACACACACACACGGGATGCAACGTAGTCGATAAAATACCAACACAGAACAATATGGACCACAGGTTTTCAGTTGATGCTTCTCATGCCACTGTGTGTGTGTGTGTGTGTGGTGTGTATGTGTGTGTGTGATAGTAAG